>OX442419.1:4104256-4130921 GCA_949361645.1 Spongilla lacustris | reverse complement strand
GGGGGGGGGGGGAGGGGAAGAATTTCCTATACTTGACGCAGCACAACATAGGCGGCGGAGACGGGGGGGCTAGGGGGCTTTTGCCCTACCACTTTTGCCATAGGGGGGGCGGACGTATCATTCAGCCCCCCCAGATTTTAGATAGTACAGCTATTTTATTACATTAAATTGTGTGAGCATGCATGACTTCCGCGAGATATAGTCTCATCAATGGTATATAGATGCGCGTGCGTTATAAGTAACGCACGCGCTTCATTACTGATAATAGCATAAACCATAAACCGGTCATAAACCGCTTCGCTACATCGGGCTTCGTTGTCGCAATGAACTTTTGTATGGCGCTATTGTAAAATACATGCGTTATTGTCCACCGCAATGTATATCCTCCCTCCGCCACACCGAAAAAAATGGCCCGCGTGTTCAAACGAGCGTATCGACGTAATTGTGAACTCAGCTGCGTGCTATCCTGTTGGAGTACCAGTTCTTTCCTGAAATGTTTAAACAGGTACATGGAAGCGTTAACGAGTACGAAGAAGATGCGCTAGTTAAAATATAAACACGGGCCCTTTATAATTTATTATCTCTGGTACATGTACATATGTATTCGCACGGCAGCCGACTAATTTTTAGCGGGATTTGAAGCGTAAATACTAATGTGTGAAAGCGTCTGGGGCGGAGCCCCAGACCCCGATTGGGGAGCTTACAGCGCTCCCCCCACACCAACTTGCTGGTGAGAGGGAGGTGCCTCGGGCGCTATAGTAGACGCGGAGAGTGCCGGGTGGAAACGCCGTAGCAGAAGAGCTATAATGTGGGGACCCCCTGCACCCCCTCCCCCCCCCCCCCCCCCCCCCCCCCCCCCCCGTTCGTATTTAGCCGAACCTCCTACCCCCCCCCCCCCCCCCCCCCCCCAGTATTACTTCTCCGCCCCAGGTTTATTCACCTTCCGCCGCCTATGCACAAGTTTATAAAACTAGACGAACGATAAGTATGGTAGATCTATGAATTATTGAAGGTGGTTATCTGGTCTACCTATTGATGTACTGGGTACGAGAACACGTCAGTGCACGTGGCATGCGGTACAATGGCGGCCATGGATGAAGGGAAAGATGATCTACTAGTGTGCCTATTAGGTAGCTATTGCAGCACGCCATATAGTGTGAAGCAAGCTAGCAGGTACAACTATGTACGATGCAGCTGCGTTATGCGGGAACTTTGAGGCAAGCTTTCAGCCGTTTATATCTATGTGACACTTATTGTTCTTACTGTATTTGACGTATAGGCTTAGCTTGCGTCAACTCATCATCAGCAACCAAGCAGGCTGCTGGTCGAGCTATAAGGATTCTCCACAGGTGAGGTTAGTTTCACCTAAATACTGTCACCAAATACGCCTAAACAATTCGTGTGTAAAGTACTACCCAGACATAATTTCACACACAAGTGCGTGAGTGAGTCGTGTTGTACTCGAATTACGATCACTGATCCGACTCGTTATGTATTCTACATGCATGGGATTAAACGGGATATCGCAAAGTGCGCGTGTGGGTCTCTGGCGCTAATCAGGCGTAACTACACCCTTGCGTATTGGTATAGCGTCAGGGTAAATACTAGTTGGGCGTAGCCCGCCCTTCGCGTATTGGCGGAAGGTCGGGTATCAAGCCTATACATGTACCTGGATTTGTACCCATCTGATAGCGTATGTGGGCTATAATGTGATAATAGCCCACATATCTGATAATAGCCCACATATGTGATAATAGCCCACATACGCTATCAGATGGTATTGGCTTGATACCCGACCTTCCGCTAATACGCAAAGGGCGGGCTACGCCCAACTAGTATTTACCCTGACGCTAGGTAAATACCTGTACCCAACTTGTTACTATGAGAGCGTGATATGTCACGCCGTGATAAATGCGGGTTTGCAATTGGACCTTTTCCTTTAAGGGCGCAAGGAATGCAATTAGTGTTTATTACACGTGACGTCAACATCCGAAGTACATTCTTCTCTATGGTGTGTGTATTCTCGCGTGTGTTGGCTTAGTTGGCTTAAAACTCTTTGAGATTTGAGGCAAGAATGATTAATGCAATATGGAGGACCCCTCCAGGTACATGTTGTGATCATGCTTCGCATTCTTGTTCAAAGTTTCTGAAGGATGGCGTCTAGTGAATGCATTAGTGAAAAGGTTGAACTAACACAATACGATATACCCGCCCGGAGCATCTCTAAATGAGCCATTCCATGGCATTCTAAATGTGTGCACTTTCACACCTACGCAGGCAAATGGATAGGATGGTAGATTCCAGGAAGCAATAGTGTTCTTCTCACATTAAAAATTACGATAGTGTATTTGTGACAAGCTACTACTGTAACAAGGAATTGAAAAATGCATTTGGCAGATTTAATGTCACTTCTTATTATGACGTCACTTTGATGCGCAAACATACCAGGGCCTTAAACGAAAAGGTCCATTAAAAAAAACTACCCGATAATAGCAAAAATAGCTAGGGCTATTCCAATATTTAATTGTACACCCCTTATGGATGACAATAAATGGAGTTTGGGGGGGGGGGGGGGGGAGAGAATTGGGGATATGTCGTGGGGAATTGCATTTAAATGCCTGTCTCTGGGGGTTAGATGGTATAACATAAGCTTGTCCAAGAGGGGGTAGAGCAAATCACAAGCTTGTCCAGTTGGGTAGAGCAAAATAGAAGCATGTCCAGGGGGGCAGTTACAAGTCTGTCCTGGGGTGATGGAGGCATAATAAATTCTTGTTGTATGTATTGTCTAGGGGGGTATGTTATGTTTGCAATTATTGTTATCCATAGGGGTGTACTGCTAATAATGGAATAGCCCATTGTAGAAACCTAGTATTACTTTGACACTTGCTTGAGATATGTGAGACTGCTTCTGCGCATGTGTGTTTGTTATTTTGCTAGCCAATTTATGTATTGTGCAATAATGACTCATTACAATTAGAACAAGTCTTGTTTCAGTATAGGCATTTCCCCAGACCCTATGCTGATAATATTATGGCTACGGCAGACTATTTGTGTAAATCAAACACTTCTATCGAGAAAGTGATTGGTGGTGTGTAGGATTGGTGGTGCAAAAAGCAAGGAAACAAGGTACAGTATGTTACAGTGAGGTTTGATAGGCTACAGCTATAACAATCCTACATTTGCAAATGAAGAAGTCTATTTGCAAATGTAGGACTGTTATAGTTGTAGGATCCTACCAAACCTCACTGTAACATACTGTACCTTGTTTCCTTGCTTTTTGCACCACCAATCTAGTGCCAAGCTTTTGCAACCTATAGTTCACCTTACCACACTGCCTCTCCATGCCTATAGTCCACCTGACCCAACTGCATGCCTCTCCATGCCTATAGTTCACCTGACCACACTGCCTCTCTATGCCTATAGTCCACCTTACCACACTGCCTCTCCATGCCTATAGTCCACCTTACCACACTGCCTCTCCATGCCTATAGTCCACCTTACCACACTGCCTCTCCATGCCTATAGTCTACCTAACCACACTGCCTCTCCATGCGTATAGTCAGAGTGGTTTATAACTCACTTAAAGTGATCTGAAAAAATGTCAGACCAAGAGGCATTTTGGTCGGACATGATCTGACATCATTAATTATTCATGTCTAAGCATTGCAGGTATAAACTAAAGACCTAAGACAAGGCTATGTCTTCTATGACGACGAACTTAACAAGGCTTGCGCACCGAAATAGGCAACTGACTAGTACAACAAACACTTGGCACACGAATACACATATCTAAGTACTACTACAAATATTACATCAGTAGCGCAAGTGTTAGACACAATACCAATGCTAGAGCTCCCTCTCACTGGATAGTCTTAATCAATATTCAATTAACACATAGGACTGAACAAACTTTTCCCGCATAATCAACATCACGATCAAGGTTGGTTATTGCAGCCAATCAGCAGAGTAATTAGTGGGCGTAGTTGCTAGTTGCAATGATCAGCCAAAATGACCGACCGTAATAATAAACGATCGGCCATGGCATGAAATTGAACGGCAAAATGTCCGTTGGCCGACTGTTATATTCCGCTCTGAATTAGTCCACCTTACCACACTGCCTCTCCATGCCTATAGTTCACCTTACCACACTGCCTCTCCATGCCTATAGTCCACCGTACCACACTGCTTCTCCATGCCTATAGTTCACCTTACCACACTGCCTCTCCATGCCTATAGTTCACCTTACCACACTGCCTCTCCATGCCTATAGTCCACCTTACCACACTGCCTCTCCATGCCTACATAGTCTACCTTACCACACTGCCTCTCCATGCCTATAGTCCACCTTACCACACTGCCTCTCCATGCCTATAGTCCACCTTACCACACTGCCTCTCCATGCCTATAGTTCACCTTACCACACTGCCTCTCCATGCCTATAGTCCACCTTACCACACTGCCTCTCCATGCCTATAGTCCACCGTACCACACTGCTTCTCCATGCCTATAGTTCACCTTACCACACTGCTTCTCCATGCCTATAGTTCACCTTACCACACTGCCTCTCCATGCCTATAGTCCACCTTACCACACTGCCTCTCCATGCCTACATAGTCTACCTTACCACACTGCCTCTCCATGCCTATAGTCCACCTTACCACACTGCCTCTCCATGCCTATAGTCCACCTTACCACACTGCCTCTCCATGCCTATAGTTCACCTTACCACACTGCCTCTCCATGCCTATAGTCCACCTTACCACACTGCCTCTCCATGCCTATAGTTCACCTTACCACACTGCCTCTCCATGCCTATAGTCCACCTTACCACACTGCCTCTCCATGCCTATAGTCCACCTTACCACACTGCCTCTCCATGCCTATAGTCCACCTTACCACACTGCCTCTCCATGCCTATAGTCCACCTTACCACACTGCCTCTCTATGCCTAGTCCACCTTACCACACTGCCTCTCCATGCCTATAGTCCACCTTACCACACTGCCTCTCCATGCCTATAGTCCACCTTACCACACTGCCTCTCCATGCCTATGGTCCACCTTACCACACTGCCTCTCCATGCCTATGGTCCACCTTACCACTGCCTCTCCATGCCTGTAGTCCACCTTACCACACTGCCTCTCTATGCCTATAGTCCACCTTACCACACTGCCTCTCCATGCCTATAGTCCACCTTACCACACTGCCTCTCCATGCCTATAGTCCACCTTACCACACTGCCTCTCTATGCCTATAGTTCACCTTACCACACTGCCTCTCCATGCCACAGTCCACCTTACCACACTGCCTCTCCATGCCTACATAGTCTACCTTACCACACTGCCTCTCCATGCCTATGGTCCACCTTACCACACTGCCTCTCCATGCCTATAGTCCACCTTACCACACTGCCTCTCTATGCCTATAGTCCACCTTACCACACTGCCTCTCCATGCCTATAGTCCACCTTACCACACTGCCTCTCCATGCCTATAGTCCACCTTACCACACTGCCTCTCCATGCCTATAGTCCACCTTACCACACTGCCTCTCCATGCCTATAGTCCACCTTACCACACTGCCTCTCCATGCCTATAGTCCACCTCCACACTGCCTCTCCATACCTATAGTTCACCTTACCACACTGCCTCTCCATGCCTATATAGTCTACCTTACCACACTGCCTCTCCATACCTATAGTTCACCTTACCACACTGCCTCTCCATGCCTATATAGTCTACCTGACCACACTGCCTCTCCATGCCTATAGTCCACCTTACCGCACTGCCTCTCTATGCCTATAGTCCACCTAACCACACTGCCTCTCCATGCCTATAGTCCACCTTACCACACTGCCTCTCCATGCCTATAGTCCACCTTACCACACTGCCTCTCCATACCTATAGTTCACCTTACCACACTGTCTCTCCATGCCTATATAGTCCACCTTACCACACTGCCTCTCCATACCTATAGTTCACCTTACCACACTGTCTCTCCATGCCTATATAGTCTACCTTACCACACTGCCTCTCCATGCCTATAGTCCACCTTACCACACTGCCTCTCTATGCCTATAGTCCACCTTACCACACTGCCTCTCCATGCCTATAGTCCACCTTACCACACTGCCTCTCCATGCCTATAGTCTACCTTACCACACTGCCTCTCCATGCCTATAGTCCACCTTACCACACTGCCTCTCCATACCTATAGTCTACCTTACCACACTGCCTCTCCATGCCTATAGTCTACCTTACCACACTGCCTCTCCATACCTATAGTCCACCTTACCACACTGCCTCTCCATACCTATAGTCCACCTTACCACACTGCCTCTCCATACCAGTACTGTGCACTGGTGTGTCATCTATGTTGTTTGCCTGCTCCTCCACTGGATACTGCTGTGGGAATGACTCCTCATCAATCTCATAGTCTCTCCTCATGGCATCCAGTCTGAACTTCTGATCTCTCTCCCTCATATAATGTTCCATTCTCTCCCTCATCCTCTGGGCCTTCATTATACTACACAGTGTCTACTCACTTAGAACAAAACATCTTTCTTTCTCATAGACTATAGTACTTGTATTCTATTCATTCCTTCATTTTGCTTTGTGAGCAATTCTCTGTACTCTTTCAAAGCATTTGATTCATGCCTATTTCACCATACCTCATCCTCCCATCACTGAATCTTTCCCTGAACTTCTCCAACCTCCTCTGAATGGTGGATGGTGACACACAAAAGACAGCATGAAAGTACTTCGCATATACTTGCTTTGCAAATTCCCTGACAGCCCTGGCATTGGTCACTCCTCTCTACAGGTGGTATCTCAGCATCCCTATTATACTATTAATACTGGGTAGTTTCGTGGAAGGCTGGACATCCTTGGATGCATCGAACACCTTGCCCACTATACAGTATACTCCATGCAGCCTCGCCACTTTAACTTTTCATGATTACAGAAGGAGATGAAAATGCAGTAATGTGCCTCTTTGGGAGATACAAGAGCGACGATTAATCGTGATAGGAGCTTATATATATTTTTGTTTGCGTGTGCTGCTGTCATTAGTGGTACATGTACGCGGTAAACACCGTTAATTGCTAATGTGTGGGTGTTAAAATGACTGATGTTTTTTGCAGGAGGTGGGGTGTTTATTTCACAATAGACCCTCACTTCCTATACTGATTTTCATCTACATCATATGTCAATGAACAACTACCCAAGTGGACGCATCCCAATTCAACAATAAGTCATTATTTTGCAAATCCCCCCCCCCCCCCCCCCCCCCCCTATGTGTAGCCTGGCAACAGTAAATTAGGATGCGAGTGTGACGTCATAATTGCATGCGAAGCATACTGCCATAATGAAATTCCACCATCCTTGAGTTATTTCATAGAATTTCACCATCTGTTCAGCTAACAACTGTATGTATTATTTGTATCAATGAGCACGTTTGGAAATAAAATGCTACACTTTGAAGCTAATGTTGTCTTCATGCAACATTCCTTTAGCAAGTTACATGTGATGGAAGGGAGGAGATGAACTGACAGAATTTAGGTGCCGACTTATTGCTTCGCATAAATGGCACTGTTCCATGAAGTGCACGTTGTATGTGCATATCTGTCGTGTTTACATGCAAGCAGGTGAGTAAAGGCAACACTTTGTTACCATTTAGCGCTTGATCGAAAACCACGCGCATGGAACCAATCCTACGTAGGACCCAGGTCCTGATTTGTGTTTTTAAGCACTGTATCTTAATTTTACAAGCAAATATCACAATTCATTCCTACATGTACTATGCTATTGATACAAATCCTAAAAATGGCTTCCAAATTATATTTTATGCTGAAAACAAGCTAGCAATATATATGGGACAGTACTTGTGGTGAGCACTTGTATCTTATGGCAGGTGCACATGAGTTCTCAAAGCTATGGTTGCCTATTTGTGAGCACTGTAACTAATGGCTGATACTTAAGCTAATGTTTCAGCGTTAACTTCACCACTTACATGTAGTTTTAAGCACTGCCTGCTGCCTGAACACTTGAAATTGCACCTTTGTTGATGGCAAATGATTACATAGCCTTGCCTGCTGGTACAGTTGGGAATGGCAGTGGTTCTGACAGATCAAACTGATTGTGATTTCTTAATGTGCCAGGTACATTTCAATTTGTCACTTCAACAGTAGGAATATCTTGTTCTGAGATGTTATGGATATGGATGATTGTAGGATCGTACTTGTTGTGGAGAACTCTTTGTTGTGTTAGTGTTGTTAGTTTGTAGTAATAGTATGGTGGAACTTGTAATTACTGGCTGTAACTTGGAGATGGTGTAACTGGTAACTGCTGAACTGAATGGTAAAAGTGGCAACTGCGGGTTGTAGCAGTATCCAATGTGAATGTACATATACTGTGCACTTTACAACATTGTTATACTGTCATCCCTTACTTAGATCAATTGGAGTCACTACAAGCATCTTCCCCTTTGGTTTGGAGGTCTTTTCATCTGTCTTCTTCCTTTCTTATTAGGCTCCCCTTGACTTGTGTTTTGCTCACTAACATTTGAAAGCTGCTCCTGCTTCTCTTCAATCCATTTCTTCTCAATAAATTTAAAACACTGCACTGTTTCTATTGCAACCTTGATCAGAACTGCTAGAATGACCTTAAATAAAGTAATTAATAGTTTATAAACATCATGCACATCAATGACCGGGGCATTACATAGGTACTGCAACATTGCGGGAGTGTGCTGCAACAAACTTTTTCTAAGTAACTTTTATAAACAATATGCCTGCTCCTCCAGTCTCACATCACTTAAGTGAGCCTATAAACCCTCCTTCACGATCTGCACTGCTGGCAGGCAAAGAGAGTAGCAGATCCACCAGCTGGTGCACATTTGGACAAGTGTGTTGGGCATTCCTGAACACATCCACTCAACTTACCGAGGAACCATACCCTTCTCCACTATAGCACACCTGTGTACAGTGGATATTTGGGTTAGCTATGATGCTGACCACCACCATTCCTTGAGTGCACTGAACATCAGTGAATGCTTGGTTAAATAGAAAGCATAGTATTAGATTGCAGGTGTGATTTAATGTTGGTGCAGTTGTATCATTTCATGTACTACATCCAACACCTGCTGTTATAATGTTATATGACTATCTCGAGGATAGTAAGACAATGTGAATTGTATCTCAATTTCAATACAGTGGTCCGTTAGTATAACATCTTCGTACAAAAGACCGCTTGCATTTGCATGGACTGCTTAACTGCCCTTGACCAGGCCCAAATGACCCAAACTGTAAACTGTGGACATTTGAGTTACCTATGATGCTGACCACCACCTTAGCATCAATGATCTACCTTCTGATAGTACACATTGCCATTTCTTGAACGCACTGAACATCAGTGAATGCTTGGTTAAGTAGAAAGCATAGTATTATAGAGTAACTCCAATATGTTAGAGATTGAAGGTGTGATTTAATGTTGGTGCAGTTGTATCATTTCATGTACTACATCCAACACCTGCTGTTAAAATGTTCTATGACTATCTTCAGGATAGTAAGACAACTATAAGTGAATTGTATCTCAATTTCAATACAGTGGTCTGTTAGTATAACATCTTCGTACAAAAGACCACTTTGCATTTCCATGGACTGCTTATCTGCCCTTGACCAGGCCCAAATGACCCGAACTTGCCAAGGAACCTTACTCTTCTCCACTATAGCACACCTGTATACAGTGGACATTTGGGTTACCTATGATGCTGACCACCACCATTGCCATTCCTTGAGTGCACTGAACATCAGTGAATGCTTGGGAAGTAGAAAGCATAGTATTATAGAGTAACTCCAATATGTTAGAGATTGAAGGTGTGATTTAATGTTGATGCAGTTGTATCATTTCATGTACTACATCCAACACCTGGTGATATAATGTACTATTTCCATGTGAATTGTACTTATTTATCAATTGTGTAGATGGAAATGTCTTACTTTCACTGAACCTAGAAAGGTGCAAATGGCTTTGAAGAATGTCTTACAGTTCGTTCACTACTGGATTCAGTTGTATTCCTTCTTTGGGGTTTGATTCTTCTCCCATCATTAACTTCTTTCTTCCATTAGCATGAGAGTGACCTTTGGGATTGGCAGCTGCTTAGGCTTTTAGACCATTTTCCTAAAAATACCTGTCAGTTGCCACCTGTTTAAGCTCATGCTTTTTGCCACTGCCTAATACATTATTTTTGCCCCTGCTTTAACACTTCATATCACTTTTGTATATGTTCTATCATGACATGTAAGTGTAGTGTAGTGTGTATATTTATCAGCAGTTGCCAGGTTGTTCTATGACTATCTCCAGGATAGTAAGACAACTATTTATATGCAAATTTTACTTATTATCGATAAATTGTGTTGATAGAAAAGTCTTTCTCAGCACTGAACCTAGAAAGGTGCAAATGGCCTTGGACAATGTGTTGCTGTTCACTACTGGATGCTGTTGTATTCCTCCTTTGGGGTTTGAATCTTCTCCCATCATTAACTTCTTTCTTCCATTAGCATGAGAGTGACTTTTGGGATTGGCAGCAGTGTAGGCTTTGGACATGTTTGACCCTTTTCCTCGAACAACCTGTCAGTTGCCACCTCAGTGTTCACGTTCACTCTTTGCCCTTGTTTACTAGTAACATGACACTTTGCCTGACACCATATTTTGCCTCTCAACACTTATCCATCGGTTTTGCATATCAGTGTTTCTGTTCCTGTAATTGTTTTGATGTTTTTCTTGTATTAACGATGTCCAAGTATATGGAATGTAAATGGAATGGAGCGTGTATTTTAATCTGCAGTCGCCCAATTTTCAAAGTCGTGCAACCAGGTTTTAGGGCTGCTGTACCAGTAGGCCGGCTAAGGATCCGACTTGAAAACGGCCGAATTATTAGAAATTATAGTTCTTACGATGTCAATGGTTGTTTCGTAACATCATACAATGTCTATGAACTGGATTCAACGATTTCTATACAATCTATACGACGAACTTGCATGTGTGTATTTTTATTAGCAGTTGCTGGAGCCAAATATGAATTTAGTCGTGCAAGCCAGACGTACTTCAACGTGACCTTACTATGTGGACTGGGGGCTAGCTCGAGAAGTACTTATTGTGCTAGTCCCCACTCTTGGTCATAGTATGGTGATGTCAAAGTATATGTCTGCCTTGCAAGAACATAGATATTCTACTATAATATCTATGGTGAAACTAATATGAATTTAAAGTCTTGGAAGCTGGTTTAGGCGTTTTACCCTTAATCAATTGACGATCCAACTCTTGGTGTTCTCAGGATTTGGCAGATAGGTAGGAAAGAACTTTACACATTTATCTCGGTCTCACGCTACACGTTTCCCCCCTTATCCGCTATGGTATACCTGTATACGGTGGTCCATTAGTGGAACATCTTACGGTGGTCCATTAGTGGAACATCTTTGTACAAAAGAACGGTTTACATTTCCATGGACTGCTAAACTATCCTTGACCAGGCCCAAATGACCCGACCTTGCCAAGGAACCTTACCCTTCTCCACTATAGCACACCTGTATACAGTGGACATTTGGGTTACCTATGATGCTGACCACCACCATTGCCGTTCCTTGAGTGCACTGAACATCAGTGAATGCTTGGTTAAGTAGAAAGCATAGTATTTTAGAGTAACTCAAATATGTTAGAGATTGAAGGTGTGATTTAATGTTGATGCAGTTGTATCATTTCATGTACTACATCCAACACCTGGTGATATAATGTTCTATGACTATCTCCAGGATAGTAAGACAATGTGAATTGTATCTCAATTTCAATACAGTGGTCCGTTAGTATAACATCTTCGTACAAAAGACCGCTTGCATTTGCATGGACTGCTTAACTGCCCTTGACCAGGCCCAAATGAACCGAACTTCCCAAGGAACCTTACCCTTCTCCACTATAGCACACCTGTGTACAGTGGACATTTGAGTTACCTATGATGCTGACCACCACCTTAGCATCAATGATCTACCTTCTGATAGTACACATTGCCATTTCTTGAACGCACTGAACATCAGTGAATGCTTGGTTAAATAGAAAGCATAGTATTATAGAGTAACTCCAATATGTTAGAGATTGAAGGTGTGATTTAATGTCGATGCAGTTGTATCATTTCATGTACTACATCCAACACCTGGTGATATGTTCTATGACTATCTCCAGGATAGTAAGACAATGTGAATTGTATCTCAATTTCAATACAGTGGTCCGTTAGTATAACATCTTCATACAAAAGACCGCTTGCATTTGCACGGACTGCTTATCTGCCCTTGACCAGGCCCAAATGAACCGAACTTGCCAAGGAACCTTACCCTTCTCCACTATATCACACCTGTGTACAGTGGACATTTGAGTTACCTATGATGCTGACTACCACCTTAGCATCAATGGTCTACCTTCTGATAGTACACATTGCCATTTCTTGAATGCACTGAACATCAGTGAATGCTTGGTTAAATAGAAAGCATAGTATTATAGAGTAACTCCAATATGTTAGAGATTGAAGGATATGATTTAATGTTGGTGCAGTTGTATCATTTCATGTACTACATCCAACACCTGGTGATATAATGTTCTATGACTATCTCCAGGATAGTAAGACAATGTGAATTGTATCTCAATTTCAAATACAGTGGTCCGTTATATTATATATTAGTATAACATCTTCGTACAAAAGACCGCTTGCATTTGCATGGACTGCTTATCTGCCCTTGACCAGGCCCAAATGACCCGAACTTCCCAAGGAACCTTACCCTTCTCCACTGTATACAGTGGACATTTGAGTTACCTATGATGCTGACCACCACCTTAGCATCAATGATCTACCTTCTGATAGCACACATTGCCATTTCTTGAACGCACTGAACATCAGTGAATGCTTGGTTAAATAGAAAGCATAGTATTATAGAGTAACTCCAATATGTTAGAGATTGAAGGTGTGATTTAATGTTGATGCAGTTGTATCATTTCATGTACTACATCCAACACCTGGTGATATAATGTTCTATGACTATCTTCAGGATAGTAAGACAACTATTAGTGAATTGTATCTCAATTTCAATACAGTGGTCCGTTAGTATAACATCTTCGTACAAAAGACCGCTTTGCATTTGCATGGACCGCTTAAGCTTTTGTATAGGATGTTTGTATCTGTCTGCCACAAATATTTCTTTGCCTATGATGAAGAATGGACAGATATAGAGTAGCTAAGCAGGTATCTAAAGTAGCTTCAGTTTGTTATTCTAAGTTACATTATAAAAAAGAAAGCGATAGATGTGTCCAGTTCCGCATCAGATATGGATCAGAGCAGGTATCTAATATAGCTTCGGTTGGTCGTCTTATATAAATCATATTGTAACTTCATGCATGCAGTCCATTTGTAACTGTATTGGATGAATCAGAAGAGGAATTTGAAAAACAGATGAAAGCAAGCAATAAGTGCGAGTGCTGGAAAACAATTCCAACGCAGTTGTCGACCCTGTTGAAACTACGTATGCCGAACTTAATTACTGATTCGTGTTTTTTTACGTATGAAATATTTGTTTACTTGCAATAGGGAATCAATCCCATTTAAGGAGGCCCTCAAGAAACTACGTGAAACAACCATGAAGTCTAACGAGTATCAGCGGATCACCATACGTAGATCCCACGTTTTAGATGACAGCACAAAAATAATTAGTGCAAGTCTGCTTTTTTATTAAGAGGGATTCTGCATCAGTGAGGTGGTTCACAACTGCATTTTTTTGGCTCGATTTGGCATGATGGGGCCCTTGGTATGAAGTCTTTTTCACCTGAAGCATCATCGTGGATACAAGATTTTATGGGAAAGGCAATGGTTTGGTGTTCATACATGCATCAAAGCACTTGACAAAATAATACCTTTGTATCACAAAGTGTCTTTAGGAGGATAATAGTAGAGTTGCGGTTGCAGTTATCATCTTGCATATGGAAGGGCTAAGTACTTGTAGCAGCTCCAGTGACAGAGCTAGAAAACTGTTTGAGAGAGTTGTGGACATAGTTGCATAGTATTATAGAGTAACTCCAATATGTTAGAGATTGTAGGTGTGAACGAACGTCCAAACTCTGTGTTGCATACCCCTCATCGCAACGATTGCGATACTCCAGCCAATCCATGCTCAAGCCAGAGGTCATTGTCTGGGTGGAGAATGAGTCCTTCGCAGGCTGGAGTTTTTTCTGTGGCTTAGGAGGTTCGAGTAGTTGGCACTGCACCGGAATATAACAGGCTTTGTTCGAGGATGAATAACAGCTCTACTCCCAGTCCGGAGTATAGCCTCTTTGGTTTTCAAAGCAAGCGCAAAGATTGCAGCCAAAAACGAAATGCAAAGGACAATTGACGCCAGCATGGGTTCATGACTGCATTTGTCTGGCTTTACGAGATCAAGACTGGTTGCCCACGCCTCACGACAAGGTGGAAATGGCATCATGGGGCCTTGGTCTTAAGCGACTTTCTTTTTTGCATGAGGCATCATCAGCTGAGATGGATACAGTCGCGCATGATTCGTTTCTTAAGCTTGGTGGATGTGGATATGAGTTTTTACGGAGCGGCCCACGAGTATGGATTCTAACTCCTTTTCCAACTCCTATTGTCTCTTTTTGTGTACCTGCTTGGTCTAGCACGTATATACCAGTTTTTTTCTTTCAATATATAAGTTTACTTAATAAATGCACCATTGTAATCTTAGGAGTATATGGGTTTCAGTACAAAGTAGAAATATTGTATTAAGAGAGACTCTGTATTGTCCACAACTGCTGTTTTTACCAGATGAAGACTGGTTTTTTGTGGCTCACTATTAAATACGATTTGGCATCATTGGGCCTTGGTATGAAGTCTTTTTCACCTGAAACATCATCGTGGATACAAGATTTTATGGGAAAAAGCAATGGTTTGGTGTTCCTACATGCGTCAAACACTTATCTTTGTATCACAGTGTCTTTAGGATAATAGTGCAGTTGCGGTTGCAGGGTAATAGTACTGGTGCTGGCTATGTGCACTCACTGTATGGCATATAGGTGGGAGGAAGGTCATTTGCCTTCAGTACTACTTTCATCCCATGAGATATATATATATATCTATATATATATATGGGACAGTGTCCAGCAAAATCGGGCTTGTGGGGTTATGATGTTATCACTATAAAAATTGCACGTTGTACTAAACAACACATCTTCGCGACGGTACTACCTTTTCCTTTCAAATTTCGTGCACTTGTTCCCACACCATTTCTCTGTGTGAAAATCGATTTTTGTGATCTACGCATTTTCTGTGCCGTGGACACAACAATCGTTAACCCCGCGGGTTAAAATACCACATTTTTCCACGTACGAGTGTTGAAAACGTGTCAAATTTGGAGTGTGCATAGAGGAGTGCTGTAGCTATTGATTTGTTCCGTTCGTTAGTTTCTGAATCATCCGTTACGGAGATACAGTTGAGCAAACTACAGGCACATTTACCCGCTTGATTCGCGCCAATGATATGTACATGTAATCACCGCCTTCCCATTCACTGAGCGGGACGCAATTTGCCAAAATCATTGGCGCGAATCAAGCGGGAAAACGTGCCCGTAGTTTGTTCAACTGTATCTCCGTAACGGATGATATAGAAATTGACGAACAAATAAAACCAATAGCTACAGGACTCCTCTATGTGCAACCCGAATTTGACGCGTTTTCAACACTCGTACGTGGAGAAATGAGGAATTCTAACCCGCGGGGTTAACGATTGTTGTATCCACGGCACGGAAAATGTGTAGATCACAAAAATCGATTTTCACATAGAGAAATGGTGTGGGAACAAGTGTACGAAATTTGAAAGGAAAACGTAGTACGGTCGCGAAGATGTGTTGTTTAGTACAACGTGCAACTTTTATAGTGATAAAATTATAATCCCACAAGCCCGATTTTGCTGGACACTGTCCCATATATATATACACTTTTAATGTATTCAAATTTAAGCCCAAAAAATTGCGAAGATTTTATGGACTCTACTTTAAGATCTTCGCTGGCCCACAGTTAGCGTATTATTCAACAAATAATCTCTGCTACAGGGTGGACCCCCCTACCCACGTTTTTGGCTAAATCCTTCATTGAGTATATGTTGTACAGAATTGAGGGTGTGCAGCTGAGGATTAGTAATATTTCAGACATTTCACTACAGAAAGTAAGACTACAGTTACAGTTTAATGCATTAATTCATCAGAAAAAAATTTGTTTAGTTTTAAGGTGCATCCAATGTTGCAGAGGTCAGAGTTCTGTTAGATGATCCAGTTCGATCACACCATATCCAGCTTGGGATTGATAAGCCATCAACATACTATCATCTAACTGATAGCCAAATATTGTGCATACATCACACCTTGTTGTCAAGCAAGGGTCAATTAGATCAGCTGATGGAAGGACTAAATGAGCACGGGATATATATATATATATCTAGATCACAATTATGGATTCTAACTCCTGACCTCCGACTCCAATTGTCTCTATGTGTACCTGCTTGGTCAAGCACATATATACCGTTTTTTTTTCCTTTCAATATTCTATATATATATATATATATAGGTTTACTTCTGTCTGGAGTATATTTGGGTTTCAGATTTACAAGCACAAATATTGTATTAAGAGGGACTGCATCAGTGAGGTGGTTCCCAACTTTGTTTGGTTTTACAAGATCAAGACTGGTTTTTTGTGGCTTACTATAAGATACGATTTGGCAACATGGGGCCTTGGTAAGAAGTCTTTTTCACCTGAAACATCATCGTGGATACAAGATTTTATGGGAAAGGCAATGGTTTGGTATTCATACATGCATCAAAGCACTTGACAAAATAATACCTTTGTATCACAAAGTGTCTTTAGGAGGATAATAGTAGAGTTGCTGTTGCAGTTATCATCTTGCATATGGAAGGGCTAAGTACTTGTAGCAGCTCCAGTGACAGAGCTAGAAAACTGTTTGAGAGAGTTGTGGACATAGTTGCATAGTATTATAGAGTAACTCCAATATGTTAGAGATTGTAGGTGTGAACGAACGTCCAAACTCTGTGTTGCATACCCCTCATCGCAACGATTGCGATACTCATCATGCATGATTAGTTTCATAAGCTTGGTGGATGTGGATATGAGTTTTTACGGAGTGGCCCACGAGTATGGATTCTAACTCCTTTTCCAACTCCTATTGTCTCTTTGTGTACCTGCTTGGTCTAGCACGTATATACCAGTTTTTTTCTTTCAATATATAAGTTTACTTAATAAATGCACCATTGTAAATCTTAGGAGTATATTTGGGTTTCAGTACAAAGTAGAAATATTGTATTAAGAGAGACTCTGTATTGTTCACAACTGCTGTTTTTACCAGATGAAGACTGGTTTTTTGTGGCTCACTATTAAATACGATTTGGCATCATTGGGCCTTGGTATGAAGTCTTTTTCACCTGAAACATCATCGTGGATACAAGATTTTATGGGAAAAGCAATGGTTTGGTGTTCCTACATGCGTCAAACACTTATCTTTGTATCACAAAGTGTCTTTAGGATAATAGTGCAGTTGCGGTTGCAGGGTAATAGTACTGGTGCTGGCTATGTGCACTCACTGTATGGCATATAGGTGGGAGGAAGGTCATTTGCCTTCAGTACTACTTTCATCCCATGAGATATATATATATATCTATATATATATATATATATACACTTTTAATGTATTCAAATTTAAGCCCAAAAATTGCAAAGATTTTATGGACTCTACTTTAAGATCTTCACTGGCCCACAGTTAGCATATTATTCAACAAATAATCTCTGCTACAGGGTGGACCCCCCCTACCCACGTTTTTGGCTAAATCCTTCATTGAGTATATGTTGTACAGAATTGAGGGTGTGCAGCTGAGGATTAGTAATATTTCAGACATTTCACTACAGAAAGTAAGACTACAGTTACAGTTTAATGCATTAATTCATCAGAAAAAAAATTGTTTAGTTTTAAGGTGCATCCAATGTTGCAGAGGTCAGAGTTCTGTTAGATGATCCAGTTCGATCACACCATATCCAGCTTGGGATTGATAAGCCATCAACATACTATCATCTAACTGATAGCCAAATATTGTGCATACATCACACCTTGTTGTCAAGCAAGGGTCAATTAGATCAGCTGATGGAAGGACTAAATGAGCATGGGATATATATATCTAGATCACAATTATGGATTCTAACTCCTGACCTCCGACTCCAATTGTCTCTTTGTGTACCTGCTTGGTCAAGCACATATATACCGTTTTTTTTTTCTTTCAATATTCTATATATATATATATAGGTTTACTTCTGTCTGGAGTATATTTGGGTTTCAGATTTACAAGCACAAATATTGTATTAAGAGGGACTGCATCAGTGAGGTGGTTCCCAACTTTGGTTTTACAAGATCAAGACTGGTTTTTTGTGGCTTACTATAAGATACGATTTGGCAACATGGGGCCTTGGTAAGAAGTCTTTTTCACCTGAAACATCATCGTGGATACAAGATTTTATGGGAAAGGCAATGTTGTGGTGTTCATGACACATCCATCAAACACTTGACAAAACAATACATTTGTATCACAAAGAGTCTTTAGGATAATAGTACAGTTGCGGTTGCAGAGTAAAAGTACTGGTGTATGCATATAGGTGGAACGCAATAAGATTTTATGGTCTCTACTTCAAGATCTTCACTGGTCTTAAGCACTTTCTTTTTTGATTCGTTTCCTAAGCTTGGTGGATGTGGATATGGGTTTTTACAGAGCAGCCCCAAATGCAAAGGTTTAGTAGTCATTGCTGTACATCATGAACATCATGGGTGCATACTGCAAGGTTGTACTTGCCCTGCATGCATATTGTACTGGATTGTACTTGAAATCAAGTATATACATGTATTGAAATCTAAGCACTACAATTGCAAAGAAGATTTTATGGACTCTACTTTAAGATCTTTTCTGGCCCACAGTTAGCATATTATTTGACAAATGGCTGTGGCCTTGCAACCTTAAAAGTTGTTCTTTTAATGGTGGCAAATGACCAACAGTTTTATGGACTCAATCCAGGATATATACGTAAACTAATTTTTGGATATAAAAAGCAACTAACAAAACAGGTTTTGGTGAGTCTCCTATGCAACGCGCAAGTAAGGATGCATATTTTTGTGGCTGTCTGGCTTCCAGCGTAGGAGAAAAAGTGTTCTTGCATTATTCTTTGAAGCCTTTGAACTTTGTCCTGCATCAAGGCACATGTTCTGTACTTTATATATTAGAATGTCCTTCCATTCCATTGTGTGCCCCCAAATGCATTTTTTTAGTGATTCTGTTTACTCCTTTGAACTTTTTGTCACAATACCTGTGAAAATGAAAACTATATTTCCATCGTTTTGCAGGTACCAAGTTGCTTAATTGTATCCTGTGACAGAATTCCTCAATTGTATAGTGTGATAATTAGCAAAAGATGGAAGACTTGTGTGCACTCATTTCTGAGCAGTGATGGTGAGCTTTTCAACATTTGAAGGCTCATGCATAATTGTGGATAAAAGTATATTTTATACTTGTTTACTTTTCTGCAAAAACTTATGAAATGATTACTACTTACCGTGATACTCTTGCAAATGTACATGAAAGGATTTCAAAGCCAAATTAAGCCACTTTACAAATGCACCCTCTGACATAGGGAGTTCTTTTTCGACTATAGCTGAGAGCTCATAATTCCTACTCTCATGTTGATTTTTGATGGGAATTATTGGTCAAAGGCGATTAAATCTTATTGAACGAACCAATGTTGCTACTTGTTTATGGCTGAATTTACACTGTTCAGTCATGTCTATCAAATATGGATCTTCCTCTCTGGCAAGTAGTGTAAAATATCGTTGCATTTCATGAAGTCTGTCAATGCTTAATGGTGCTAGTTCTGTACAGGGTATACCCCGTGGAATTGTAAACGTTTTATTTAGGTCCAGGGACATTGCAAATATTCAACAACTGTAGAGGGATGGTTGAATAGTAAGGGTACACTATACCATAGTATAAATACTTTCCTACAACATGCAATGCTGCAAAAAGTTGAGCCAACTTTATCGGTAAAACACTACATTCATCTGTTTAGCAGTTTAGTAATACTATAACGTCTCCACCCCATTCAGAAAAAAGGCTCCTGTTTCAACGTGCGCATCTCTGTAACTGATTTCCATGACCTGCATCCGCGTACGTTTTAGGAAAGAAAAGGGTACACTTTGAAAACTGTACGTAGCAGTGTAACGGTTACAGAGATGCGCTTGTTTATACAACTTAAAAGCCTTTCCCTTTTGGTGGGAGCAGAGTACAGTAGTAGCGCTCATATAATTCAAACAAAGTATGCACACATGACACTTATTTTTGTTTACTACGGTTTAGTCATAATAAGTCACTTATATGAAGCGTGACTCGTTTTTTGAACAAGAAACGATTCTACCTATACATAACGTGTCAACTTATGCACATTGCATCAGAAAGTAACGGCCTGTCAGTTTAATTAAGTCCAATATAGTGAAGCACAGGTGCCGCCATTTTTTCGTTGATTGAAAATAGTACTTAATGGATGGTGGCTACAATAACTGTCAAAGCCACAAAATGACTGAATATAGTTACTACACTAACTGCAAGCGGAATACCTAAGGGTTTTTAATTTACCACCGCTGCTGGGTATAACTATTAATAATATTTTTATTACCATTAAAAAGTGTAATGTATGTGTGTGAGACCAATCTATAAATCTTTGCTCTAACTTGATTTGGCAGGGTGTGGTTGGCGTAGAAATGATAACCATACAAAGATCTTTAAAAACACGTATGTTTACGGAAGTGCAGTATTTTGATGCAAAAGAATTAAAAGCTGAAATTATGCATAATAGTACATAACCCAAAGCCTCACATCGCTGAAAGTTAGGGTTAAAAAGTACATAACCCTAAGCCTCACATTCACTGAAAGTTAGGGTAAAATCTGAAAATCAGTGTTGAAAATAAGCGGTATCGCATCGCAAATTGCGATGTAATATTTGTTAATTGCGACACAAAGCCATTATTGTGTAGTGGCGTTTGCGATGCAATAATGTACAATTGAAATCGTATTCATTACTTCTATTTTGTTGATACAGTGCACGTGTTTCGGTTTATCCATCATTCTTTTCCGTTTGTTACCACTTGCCGTTGTTCACTTCCAAATCGTTGCCTACCGTTGTTTGGGTTCGTTGTTGTTGTTGAACGCTACCGTTGTTCGAGATCGTAACGCCATTGCCTTACCTTTGTCGGCCTCATTGTTGATTGACGTTGTCGCGGTTTTTAATATTTGAGTGTGTCGTATCGAACTCGCGATGCCCACTCAAGCTACTGCTGATCAGTGGCAGGCAGTAATCGACCCATCAAAGAAATGGCTGAAGATTGTTGTAGAGAGTGGGCAAGTTACGAGCGTTTCCTGCCTTCTTTGTGCTAAACATCATGACAAATTGTAGTGTGTACGTAATTATAGTGACTCATTTGTCAAAGGTATAGAAGATACAGCAATTTAAAAAGACAACATTCTTAAACACCAAAAGAGTGAACAACATACGCGAGCACTTCGTTATGAAAGTGAACCAATGAACATGCTAGACGTTTATAGTAAGATACCGCTGGGAAAAGCTTTGGCTAATTCAGAGCGAGCTGACAGGGATAATGTTGGTAGCGGGCATTGCCATTCAACAATTTTAACTTGTTGATGGTACTGAGGGACTAATGAAGCAGTGGCATGAATTAAAAGAATTTGTACTTGTTAATTTTAAGGCACAACCTCCCAGAGAAATTTGGAAGAAAATTCATGCATTTTATGCTAACAATTATCCTTTGGGTTGCAAGAGTGATTAATTTAATGAGAGTGTTCCCGTTTTCTAATGCCTTTTTTGAAAGATGCTTTTCAACAATGAAAAAAATCAAGACTGATTGGAGAGAAAATCTTGACATACCAACTGTAGATATGCTTCTATGTATTAAAAAAATGGGGCCAGAACTAGATTTATTTTCACCAAAGAAATCAGTGGAATTGTTCTTTGCGAAGAAACCTAGACGCCCAGATGCTCAACCATATGGCCCACATAAAATCACCTAAGCGCTCTAGAACTGATGTAGAAATAGGTAGTGAACCTGAGGAGGATTAATTTAGTGTTACATACATGTAGATATTATTGAAATGTATAATGTATTGTTGCTACACAAAATTTGCAATTGCTAATCAATCATATATGTGCATAGCAACTCTGCTAATCAAATTTTTATAAGTATTTTCAACACTGATAATGGTTTGTACGTTTCATGCCCCTCGTTGTATACCCCGTAATTTCGGGGTATACCCCGGAACGGAAGAGATTAAGTAATGCCTGTTTGTTGTGAACACCATTGGATGCACCTAACATGTTCAAAATAGTCAATTGCTAGTTTTCACAATTTTATATAGCCAATATGTGTACACATATGTGTACACAATTGTTAGTGATTTTGGTTATGACTTAACTTTTATGCGCAGGATTGGCCCGTCAGATCAGATGGCTATTGACAAATGAAAAAGAGTATGGTTGGTAAGGCATTATTAATGTTTGCATGTCTTTATATTAATGTACTTTTCAGAGCAGCACGGCTGGACCCAATTGAGAAGAAACTTGCCAATCGTGTATATATATTTATTTATTTTTGGGTTTTTTTGTGTAATTATTTATTATTTAATTTAAACAGTAATATATAAAAAGTGGAGTATACAATATGTAAATGGTACCTGATACACAAGGGATACCTATATACACTACACGCTACTTGTGGTGCCCAATACAGAGGCAGCATTGCCGTGCTGTATTGTGTTTTTGGATTCTCTTCGCTCCGAATTCTGAGACGCTGGCCATTCATCGTCCCTCGACGTCATGTAGTGGCATGCTCGGGGTGTTGAATTAGAATTTAAGCTGATCCAGTGCCCTAGAGTTCAGATCCGGATTCGAGTTTACAAGTGGAATACAGAAACCTGGGATTCAGACCAATTGCATGCCGATCGATTTATGCGAGGTGGTACGTCATGAGAAATTTCACCCTCATGAGCTACGCGAGGTACGTCATGAGAAATTTCACCCTCATGAGCTACGCGAGGTACGTCATGAGAAATTTCACCCTCATGAGCTACGCGAGGTACGTCATGAGAAATTTCACCCTCATGAGCTACGCGAGGTACGTCATGAGAAATTTCACCCTCATGAGCTACGCGAGGTACGTCATGAGAAATTTCACCCTCATGAGCTACGCGAGGTACGTCATGAGAAATTTCACCCTCATGAGCTACGCGAGGTACGTCATGAGAAATTTCACCCTCATGAGCTACGCGAGGTACGTCATGAGAAATTTCACCCTCATGAGCTACGCGAGGTACGTCATGAGAAATTTCACCCTCATGAGCTACGCGAGGTACGTCATGAGAAATTTCACCCTCATGAGCTACGCGAGGTACGTCATGAGAAATTTCACCCTCATGAGCTACGCGAGGTACGTCATGAGAAATTTCACCCTCATGAGCTACGCGAGGTACGTCATGAGAAATTTCACCCTCATGAGCTACGCGAGGTACGTCATGAGAAATTTCACCCTCATGAGCTACGCGAGGTACGTCATGAGAAATTTCACCCTCATGAGCTACGCGAGGTACGTCATGAGAAATTTCACCCTCATGAGCTACGCGAGGTACGTCATGAGAAATTTCACCCTCATGAGCTACGCGAGGTACGTCATGAGAAATTTCACCCTCATGAGCTACGCGAGGTACGTCATGAGAAATTTCACCCTCATTAGCTACGCGAGGTACGTCATGAGAAATTTTTGCACGATTAACGAGGTGTGTCATGAAAAATTTCACCCTCATAAAAAATTTGTATTTTTTGCACGGATTCCACACCATAGACTTGTTTACATAAAGTGTTGCGCATGACATAATATTTACACACGGGAATGTCGAAACTTTGGGTCGTTCTATTTTTAGTAACGGTTGTATATTGGTTACACTGACGCATTCGTACATGTACATGTACATGTACAATCTTTTAAGCTTACGGTGTACATCTAGTTAGTGATGAGATGGGATGAGGTGGGGTGGAGTGGGGTGGGATGCTTTACGATTCAATTAGGAGAGCTCCCCTGGTGCACTTTATTTAGAGACTTTTATATATATTTATATCTGGACCTTTGCATATGATGTCTCTGGGATTGATGCAGTGGTGTTCATATCACACCAATTAGCTAGATTAATATCCCACCAAATCTGTTAATCTTAGCGAGGCAGCGCTAGGATGAAAGCTGTGTCTAATTCAACTTAGGTTCTTTTATTTTCTTTTGATTTTAAAGGTAATTAACCAACGCCCAACGGACGAGGTCAAGCTGCTGCACATGCACCAGACATATGCCAGCCGTTGCCTGGCAGCTGTGTGGGTGCGAAAATTGGCTAGAGTATCATCTTTCAGTTTAGCCCTGATCGACAGAGAGCACTTTGAAGATTGTTGAAAGGAAAGACATCAACATGGCTGAATGTACTTCCTAGCTCTACAGAACTACCATTTTGACCTGTCACCCTTGCAGTTCAGAGATGGCCTAGCCATATGTTATTTGCGGGATCCTCCCTGTCTACCTCTTAGATGTGATCGTTGTGGTACCACCTTAACCCTTCAGCATGCCCCTTGTTTGCAAGAAGGGAGGACTCATCATTCAAAGACACAATGAAAATCAGAGACTGCATATGAGATATAGCATCACAGGTATGGACACATGTCATCAAGGAGCCAGTTGTCAGAGAGGCTGATGTTAACAATGGAGATGATGGGCTGCGACTGGACTTAGGGATACGAGGGGTGTGGCAACCTCAGGTGGAGGCATTATTTGATGTCAAAGTTATTGACACTGATGCTTCTTCAGGGCTTTTCCCATTTGTGAGCCAGGTTGGCTGCTATTCTCTTTCGGCCTCTCTGCGTACCGCCAACAGCACTATTGGTGTAAAGTTGCCCCTCTGCTTGAATACAGCCTGCTCATAGACCCTCTTCTTCTCTTTAGCTCCAGACTCCAGGATGGCTTCAGGTGAACGAGTGAGATGAACCTTCCCAAATGTGTGGATATGTTAGGGCCAGACTGGCCTTTGCTATCATAAGGCCAACCAGTATGTGTCTAACGAGTGAAGCGGAGGAGATGATGGGTCATCCCTCTACTCTATTTTATAGATTGCTCATGCACATGTATCCTGGAAGAATTTTTAATAAAAGTTTGTCTATTAGAGTTAAATGCTGAGGTTACTGGTACATGTACAGTGCATTATTATAGCTCAGCGTGCATGCCTTCTAACCCTTTGACGGAGCAGGTTGTCACAAATGCACTGTTTCAATTAGAATGGTTAGAAATTGCTCAATAGAAAAACTATGAATAGCCATTTTGCAGTGTAGCTAGATGATTGCAGATTATTATAAATAATAAGGGCACTATATTGAATATCAAAGTTAGCCCTGCATGGTCTCCCCTACATTTGTGACCTACATGTAGCAGCATGATTGTGCACGCTAGGGTGCTACTAAATGAGAAGGTTGTTGCTCAACTAATGCCAATCATTTATTGTAATGTAAACTCATCACGTTTCTACAACTATATGATGAATTGGATTGGATTAGACAAGTATATGTTCACGTCACGTTCACATAGCATTGATACTTCAACCCAGGGCAGCAACATAGCTACAAGCCTCTCCAGTCACAATGGGCTGAGACCATCACGTTGAACAATTATCCAAAGTTTCAAAGGCTTTGTGCTTTTGTGAGCAATAGACCTGTATCATAACGTTAACAATATTAATACAAGCTCAATATAAATAATTACTATATACTTAACTGTTAAATTATATACACTGATATATGTTCAAGCTAAAGTTCACATACCAAGACCCCTAACTAGGATGGCTCGAGCAATGGACCTTGTCAAGGTGAGGTTCATCTTGCTGTATAGGTCATGGGTGACCTTGCTCCTCGCATACCCTGAATGCATGGCTATTCGGCAGGCCAGTAGCGCAAATGTGTTGACTGCCTCCTTCCCCCAATTACCATAAGTCTCAACTGCTAGGGGAAGACAACTCCAACCAAGCTCAGAGCACTTAGCATCGTTGCTCTGATGTTTGCGTGTTTCAGCTAACTCAGCAGCAAAACCAGAGTGAATACTTGACTGACCCAAAGTTTTTGGTATCAATGGAGATGTTACGGTGAAGTCGAATGCAGCTGGCTTACCACCTAACCAATTTTGCACTAAGACATCGGCTGGTCGGGTGTGAGACATGTCAGGTGTAAGACCACTGCCTTCCTCCACCTTTACACTTAAATGTGCTTGATGGCAAAGCTCGACAAAAACATCCCGCAGATGGTTATGGCGGAGAACCACATCACCCCCTCGCCTACATGTAGCTGCATGGTGACCAAGTGGGTCCAAAGCTATGTCAGTGCAAAGAGGACATGAGAGCCCTCTAGAGATATCCACACCTAACTACCACCGAATTGCTACACAAAACTGTACCATAG
>OX442419.1:4026756-4099256 GCA_949361645.1 Spongilla lacustris | reverse complement strand
ATGTGATGCATTGAACTCATTGAAAACGTACATTTGTCTAGTGGTATTTCATTGATTCATGATGATCACAACATAAATTGAAGTTTATTTAACTTTATGAATGGTTTGTGAAAATATTATAATCTTTATATGTAGCACTTACATGTATTGTATTATTTGTAGCACTTTCCAACTTTAATGCTGATAGCAATAAATAAATTAAGTTCAATACAGTGACAACCAAGCCAGTATCCCATATTTTAAATTTTAATTTTATTAATGTGGTTGATTAAAAAAAAAACTACAATTGCTAAAGATGATGTCCTTTTATTTTGTAATAATCATAAAATTAATTTGATTGGCACTTGGGATAATATGAAGTAAAAAATACTGTGACCCCCAGTCTCCACTACATTTTTTATTGTCCAATCATTGTACTGTACATGTATGCCAGCCACTTCATGCCTTCACTATTCGTGATGTTGTGCCACACTTATTCGAAAAAGTTAACAAATGATGTATTATTATCCTTTGTATTAAAACACTTCCTTTCTATTTCTGCTTGGCATTTACAAGTGTGGTGGGAATACATGTAGTTTGCCAAGCAGAGCAGTTTGGCAGCAAGTACACATATATTCAGTTTGGCACCATTGTATGCCTCATTATGTAGATGCCTAGCTGAGGAAACAAGGGTTTTGCTATATGAAATACATCAATTGCTATTTAATCTGTGACAGCTTAAAGTCAGAAACTCATAGTAAATTCATTCTGTACCCTGAAAGTGATTTTTCTCACCCCTGCCCCTGAAGCTGTACTCTTAGAAAGAAGCACCTATTACTTGAATGAGCATCTACATTTACATCAGTCTACATATTCCATATTCAGTTTGCTCATTTCTGGATGTAATTATTTTCGTGTACACAGTAACACATAGTACATGTAAACTAACTCTGTACTTGTACAGTATGGGGGTGCTTCACAATCAAGGAAAATCATTTATAAATTAACCACAAACAGCTAAATGTTTTAATAATGTGGACTGAAATGCAGATGTAAAGAAACTAAATATTTAATTACTGTCTGCAGGTCGTGACATAGGTTTTATTGCCACCCCAATTATTGCGGTACATGTACCTTCTTCAAGATAGTGGTCACATCACCTCCACATTGACAGATAATGCAGTGGTGGCACAAAGGGTCTAAAGTGTTGTTTGGACAAAATGGCCCCACAGATGGGCTACAACACTACAATCAAAGAAATTAAATTGAACTAAAACGAATTAATTTCTGATAATACCTAAAGCATCCAACACCATTTTAATAATTTCAACTTGCCTAGTTTATTAAAAGCACTAAATCAAGATACAAGGACCACTCATTTGAAGTTAATATTAATATATGTATGGTGGGTTGATTAGTTACTACTTTCATTTAGGACTTGTTAAAATAATACAGCTTGATTTTTTGATTTTCACAGTGTACTTGATTCAGGAGGGCTTTTGAGATATTCATCAATATTTACATGTAAATTAATAATCAAAGATGCTATGTTAGTTCATGCTTATCTTCTTTTGCTTTTAGAATTCATAACAACAATTGTCTGTTAGTTAACTGTTTGTGGTTAATTTTCCTTGATTGTGGAATTAGATTAAATTAATTTTTTTCCCACATGTACTGACATGTGCAATTGCGTTCGTGCAACTTGTGCATATTCATGTGCATGTGTTACTACATGTATTGGTTGGAGTTCTCATTCACATGTACATGTACACCTGTATGCACTGTGCCCTAATTGCAGGCATTGTCTACTGTCTGTCACGCAAAGACACTGAGCAGGTCAGTAGGGAGTTGAGTCAGCACGGCATTAAAGCAGCCTGTTACCATGCTGACATGGCCGCAGAGGAGAGAACTAGTGTGCACATGCAGTGGCTAAAGAATAAACTCCAGGTAACCGAGGGTAACCAAATGAAGGTTCAATCAATGGGGTATGTACAATGTAACCTGTAGCTACATGTACATGTTGTATGTACATGTAAGGGTTTGTGGCTGCATGCAGTTTTTCATGGATTTTCATGCTGGTTTTTTTAAATGTGGGTGAGGGGTTAAAGGAATCAGTGTGATTTATGCACAAGGGTACGACACTGTTCTACAATCCTAAATTGAAGGCATGAGGACTGCACTGTAGATGAGACTACATGCATATACATTCTGTTCGTTTATCTGCATGTGCATACATGTGGACATTTCATCTCACCGTACACAAACCTTCTCTCTCTTTTCTTATCCCGGCAACCAAGTTGGTGGTACATGTATGTGTACTGTAATTTGAACATGGCTAATGTGCAACACCCCACCTGCATTTACCGTGAGAATCAAATGAAGCTTATATAAAACTGGAAATTACATCGTGTGCATGTATGTGCATGTACATGTACGTACATGTACATTGTACATGCTTCAGTTGCCATGTACATGTATGCTTTCAAACGTGTTAGTTCAGTCTGCAGATACAAAACATTTAACGCAACACAAAATTCAGGAAAATAATGATGAGACTAGTGACTTCATGCAGGCCCCAGATCTAGGATTAGATACATGCATGCAGAGATAATATATACATGTAAATTATCTCTGATACATGTGTGTACCTGTATGTGACTTGAGCCCACAGTACATCTTGTTGTTACTGAACTCTGTGCCCTGAGTGCTTTGTAAGAGTGATTAGTTATTGCTTTCCTAGTTATAAATGTACATGTAGGAGACCTGAATCTGCAAATGAGAACATACATGTACAGTGTACGGTACATGTGCATGCATGGGGAAAGCATATTTGTACACATGGCATTTAAAATGGGTTTTTCCATTATTGAATTATACTTCCCTGCAGATGTGACAATAAATGGTATGACTGCACACGATATTACACCTTTTGTGTGCATGTGCATGTATATGTTATGTTATCAGTTTGCAATGTGCTAATTAATTATTCACATGCAAATGATACTATAATAGTGGGGGACCAACGAGGAAGGTAAACTGATAGCACTGATATCTGGGGTCATAGTGCTCACAACTATTAAAGTTGTAAATCACATGCATCAAATATAGCCCAAAATATTATTTCACCTTTAAAACATTTACGTGTACATGTGTATACTAGTACATAATGTAACCTCCGCACATGCCAGATCTCTTACCCTGTCAGGTCATAGTGGCCACAGTGGCCTTTGGCATGGGAATAGACAAGCCCGACGTCCGCTTTGTGATCCACCACACCATCAGCAAGTCCATGGAAAACTACTACCAGGAGAGTGGGAGGGCGGGGAGGGATGGCAGCCCTGCCCACTGCATCACCTTCTACAGGTCGGCCGATGCATTCCGCCAGAGCAGCATGGTGATGACCGAGCGCACGGGGCTCCAGAACCTGTACACCCTCCTGAGGTACTGCCTCAACCAGGTGGACTGCAGGCGACTGCTCATCGCTCGCAGCTTTGGAGAGCAGTGGAGACCCTCTGATTGTCCGAGAGGTTGTGACATTTGCTTCTCGTCACCCTCCTCCTCACTTGAGAAATGCCAGGAGGATGTGAGCGGCCATTGCCTGGTCCTCTTGTCATTTCTGGAACAGGCAACTGCCAAGGAGCAGAGGCTAACACCACTGAAGCTCTTGGAGCTGTGGAGAGGGAAGGGAGGTGGAGGAGGCACTGGATTCTCCCAGGAAAGGTGTGAGAGGGTGTTGGTGTATGCCATCTTGGAGGACGTTCTCAAAGAAGAGTTTCACTTTACACCGTATACTACAATCAGCTACATTGGACCAGGGAGGAAGGCTGAGGGTGTCAGGGTGGGTACTGTTAAGGTTAAGATCATGTCCAAGTCTCAGGGTCCAGCAGTGACCATTGACCAGGATGAGAACTTGAGCCAAGAAAATGGGTTAGACATATTGAAGGACACACCCAATTTGGCCAGAGGAAAGCCTGTTAGGATAAAAGATAGGGAATGTGGTGCAGACTCTGCTGCTACTCCTGCCCCTGAAGGCAGTGCAGCACACCACTCAGTGCCCCACAGACTTGTAGGCAAGAAACGTAAAAGTGAAGCACCTCAAGTAATCAATTTGGATTGATGAACATGACACTATTTGTATCAGTGTAATTTTAATACACTTGCATTTGAATCATTCCTGTAATGTTATAATTGAACACTCTGGACAACTATACAATGTATACTATACACAGGTCTGCAGGCTTTGTGGTTGACATCAGGTGGCTTAACCACCAATGTGCACATAATGCCTGCATTAATTTACCATTAACCATGGATGACTAAGATTGTTTACTCAACAGATGGTGAAAATGAAAATCTTCAGAGAATTGTACCAACCGACATATATGTTAAAAAGAAACATCTTTCAAACATGGCATTCTTTGAAAATTTACCAGTATTTCATAATTTTAAAGATGATGTATACCGTTTAACACCGTTAAACGGAGTTAACCCAACAGGGTGCGCAACAATGGGTGTTGCGCCAGTGGCAGGTGCTGCTTCAGTTTGTACACCTATGCGCATGCGTAAGGGCAGCTGCTGCGCCTCATTCAGTCAGCCTTCGCGCATGCGCTAGTTGCAAGCGAGCAGGTGCTGCATCACATTCAGTCATTTACGCCTCTGCGACAGAGAAAGCATAACGCACGATATCATTTTTTTTTTTTTTTTTTTTTGTTTTCTTAGTTCGTCTTATGTCTCTCCGCCGGTATAGTCGGCGTGACTTGGTAGGTAGGTTGAGCTCACTCCCCAACGGTGCTAAGAGGGGGTCACGTGCACGGAGGGGCGGGGCTCATGGCCGATCCTACCTACCATTCTCCCAACATATATTGATGGGTGTATAGGTGGTGGTTAGTGGGGCAACCACTTGGGTTAAAGATAATTAAGAATTCATCATTGCATGATTATTGTAATTCTTTACTTACTTGATCCATGTATCCTACTTGTACATGTACATATCCACATGTACATCTACCTATATGTATTTGATCATGTTTTTGTTATTACAGTATACCATCAAAACGTCGGTTTTAGACTACGTAGATGTATACACAGTTACAAATCAAGTGTATACTTGGCATGTAGAGACCTTCATTAGGCCTATACATGTAACAACATGGAATATATGGTGCAAACACACCCTTTGTTTGTCATTCTTATAAACTTCCGCCAGATAAATTATGAGACACATGTGAAAAGATATTTAGCACAAAGCTTGCAGGTCTATTTGCATGCAGCAGTTAATAGCTACTCATTTTTTACATACATACAGTATGCTAGACACCTTCGTTGAGTAATTGTCGAACGTCTTTTTCACCACGAATTATCTTCATAAGCCTTTTGCGGTGAAGCTTGCTTTTAATGCCTAGATCATCTTCGAGCATCTGTTCAGTGAGCTCACACATGTCAGCTCCAGTGATGCAGCGAAATGCATTTTCATACCGCTGCAGATCCATGCAATAAAGCATATTGATTACCTGCAATTAGTTGAAGAATAGAATTCATGATACATTTTTATCGGTATGCATCATAAAAAAAAATCTGATTAGCAGTAATATCAATACACAAAAGTATAGAGGGCCACTTTCACTTTTGTCGTTACAGACCAATAAGGTGATGAGTAAAGTAAGTAGTGTAATAGTATGCACCTTTTCATCAATTATCTCAAAATGTTTCCCCTTAATTGGTCAGGTTTGCCTGCGCTTCCCATACACAGCATGCATAACTTTGATGTCATTTAGTATACAGGGTATTTCGCAAGGGAGGAATATCCTTTAATCACACATGCAAATTTATTTTTGCTACTGACTAAATATTCCACTATTGAAACAATGAAAAAAATTTGAATTCATCCATCACAATTAAAGGACAGAGCTACTTAATCATGCAGTTTGCCTCTTAGTTACCTTTCATGTATTATAACTTCAAATTGCTTGAGTCTTTTTGTGCTTTCGTGTTTTATTTTTAGAAGTGTGTGTTTAGAGTTTAGGGTTAGGCTTAGAGTTAAAATTTGCAGTATTAGTAAATTAGATACCGCTATGTTATTAAAACTCAAAGAAAATGTTTGAACTACACTCGTTTAGGTAGATGAGTCATAACATTTGGTTAATCTTAATTTGCTTAGTTTTGGTTAATGTGTTGGCATTGGTACTACTTCCCAAATTAATAGATGTTTAGGAGTGACTATAAGTTTAATTTTAATATGAAGTTTTCCCGACCAAAATGAATTGCCATTTGATATATTTTGTGATTTCGATGGTACATAATTGTAACTATTTTAGCACTACTGTATGGGCCATATCATGTATTTGTCATCAACACCTGGCTGCTTGTCACATGTATGTCAATGTATATTTAAAAAATGGCAGAGCAAATTTCCTGCTTCCTTCACTCTTTAATTAGACTCTTTCATTCCCTCTTGCATTACATATATTGATATCCGCTGATATTGCTCTTAAATATTTTGCACACATGTGAGCTAGTTTCAGTGAGATTTTGGCACGGCATACATGCAAACAGCCTTTAGAATAATTTTTTCAGCAATATGGTCATTACGTCAGTACAATTTTTTTCGTACGAGCCCATAATTTCCAGCTTATTCTAAACTTGTTCTCTTGCAGCTACTGTTGAAAATTAAAACTTGAGATATTGTTTATCACGCAATTTTGTGCAAACATATGCTTACCATTTCTTCACTGATTGCAGCTAGGAAATTTTTATTGGTCCTCATTATTTGTTCCATGGAAACACTGTCAGGAATATCATTCTGTATGAAGGAATTGCTTGGTCCAGATTGTTCAGAACATATTTTGTGTTCAACGTGTACTTGTTGGGCAGCTTCATGTGGAACTGTGCCCTTGATCTGCCTAAGTATGTCTTGTGAAGCATTAATATAGACACCTACTGTCTCATAACCTTCTCGAACTAAAGAGTAAATCTTTGATTGTGTTTCATATGTACTTCTTGTGACATCATCTCGACAGCAAGTGATGTAGGCAGGGTTGTAGTTACTGATGATACTTTTGGTACTTTCATACAGCTGAAGGTCTTCAGCTTCATCTTTGTTATGACAGACAGTAACTGTCACCTCTGGAAGGTCAACAGGTAAATCAAACTGGTCACTAGTGCCAGGGTAAGAACAGAGGATGGTGGTTTCAGATGTTGCTCTGAGCAATGTTAGGTGCTGTGAACCAAATGACTTTCTAGTTTCATCTGTGGCTTGCAACAAGGCTTTACAAGGGAATGCATCTGAAATGTTGCTGACTATGTCTAGAAGATACATAGGTAACAGTTTGGGGTGTGTAGTAAATATGGTTGGACAACTATATGGGAGGTAAATAGTTTGACCATTGGAGACTCTGAATACTTCAAGTTCATTCGTTTCATTGCTCTTTTTCACAATAAGAATTTCATTAATCTCTAGGGCAATTTTCCCCTTTTTCCATGCAGTCAGTGCACACACAACCTTTGGCAAGGGTTCAGCACTAGCAAGTGTCCTTGCTCCTTTGAAGACATAACCTTCCAAAGATTCTAACATGTTGTTGTGAGGGTTGTAGATTAAAGAAAGCCGACATCTTGAATTGAGCGGAATGCTGTATTTCTCATTGCCATCATTTGTTGCTATCACTACTTCTGTCGTCCTAGTGAGGTGAGCATGCCACTTCTCCCCTACGGAAATTTGCAATTGGCTATTTGTCCCATAACATCCTGTTTGCGTTACAATACTCAGTGGGAGCTGATCTGCATATAAGGAAGCAAATTCCTTCAATGTTATGCATTCCGTTTGTGACTTTGGCACTGCTGTGTCTCTTCTTAGAACAATAGGTGGCTTTCTTTCTTGGATACTTAATGACTCGTAAGTAGGTGATTGAAATTTTATCCCACGAGGAGGAAGGGGTGGAGCACCAGAGGACAGGGGTTGGGCATTGGGAAGAAGTGCCAGGTGTTCATAATTTAGGGTAGTAGATTTAATCGGTTGGGATGAGAAGTCTTCAATTGAGAATGAGTTTGTGCATGCCATGTTCTTTTATCTGTATCCATGCAGAATAGGAACAAGTGTACGTAAAAACTGAAATAATTTAAAGCTTAACACCACTCATAATCAATGCATGTAATCCTGCAAGTCAGGGTAGTTATTCTCCCAGCTGTACACATACGTACATTTACTTAATAAGACTATATTTGGGAAAGTTTACGAGAAAAGGGACCTAGCGTGTATTATAAAAAAGTATAATAAAAATGCATTACGTTTGATTTGCTATAACTTCCGAACAGTTAACGCTATCAACTTCCTATTTTCAACAATTCATACTGCACCATTTCTCTATGGTAAAATACATTTTGGAGTCTTGCACTTGCTCCGTGTCAGTATTGCAACGTTCGATACCCCACTGGGTTCAAACCCGCCATAACTTTCGGTAGGAGTAATCAATTCGCTTCAAATTCGGTTTGTAAGTAGAGAGGTCCTACACCTATCGATTTGTTCTGTTCGTTATTTTTTATGCCATCCGTTACGGAGATACAGTTGAACAAACTACGTGCACGTTTTCCCGCTTGATTCGCGCCAATGTTATAATCCCCGCCTCCCCATACATTGAGCGGAACGCAATTTGCCCAAATCATTGGCGCGAATCGAGCGCGAAAATGGGCACGTAGTTTGTTCAACTGTATCTCCGTAATGGATGGCATAAAAATCAACGAACAGAACAAATCGATAGGTATAGGATCTCTCTACCTACAAACCAAATTTGAAGCGAATTGATTACTCCTACCAAAAGTTATGGCGGGTTTGAACCCAGTGGGGTATCGAACGTTGCAATACTGACACGGAGCAAGTTCAAGACTCCAAAATGTATTTTACCGTAGAGAAATGGTGTAGTATGAAGTGTTGAAAATAGGAAGTTGATAGCGTTAACTGTTCGGAAGTTATAGCAAATCAAACGTAATGCATTTTTAATATACTTTTTTATAATACACGCTAGCTAGGTCCCTTTTCTCGTAAACTTTCCCATTTAGTTACGTTTAAGTGTACATGCAGCATGCATGTGTAAATGTAAATTGCTTATTGTAAGCCCATGCAAGCACATTTCTGTCTCAGTTATCCTGGTGCATCAGTATTGTTGCAGCACCCTATACTCTTTTATTGAGGTCAGTAAAAGGGGGGGGGGGGGGGGGGGGGGGGGGGTGAATTGGAATTCCCAACCATTGAATTAGCATTTTGTACTTCATTTATAGCTGAAGTCCTGTTCCATATAGGATAGTGTTCAAATACATTGCTGCAAGGATCATGCAGCAGAAGTACAGTACCGCTCACGAGAAAGGTAACAAAACTCGCGAGACGCTCGCGCGACACACGCGAGCGTCTCGCGAGGGATTGCCTTAATGTGATCGCTCGAGAGGGCTCTCGAGCTCTCGAGAGTCTAATATCGGTACTCGCGAGACAATACAACTCGAGAGTTGTGCCTCGCGGGCTAAGCAGCTTTGCTCGCGAGGGAGCAATCTCGATATGCATGCCAGTCTCATATTACCCGGCCTGTGGCTATCCTCGCTGAAAGTTTGCATAGGTATATAGGAAAGACCCGGGCTGCAAGCTGAAAACTAGGCTTTATGAGAGGCTTAAAAAGCTCAAGACTGCCACAACATGCAAAGGATCCGAAGCAAGTTAACGGCAAAACGGCCATTCAAGTGGTTTGTCCAATGAACAATACATGTAAGCTTATATTGACAAGGCGATGACATGCAACGAATGATAACTTCTAAAATGTTCAAAGATATGCTGGTCAGTTAAAAGAGTGGCCCAACCGTTTACGTATTTCGCTTTCAATGGTGAAGCCAGCAAGAAAGCATCTTTGTTGGGCGCTATCTAAACCCATGTACTGCCAAATAATAAATTGGTCAACAATGAACGGTTGAGGACGCGCAGAGATCGATTACCACAGTAGGCTGCAGTGCTTTTGTGAAGATTGGTCAGCTTAGAAAACTGAAACTACGACCTCAACATCCTCATAAAGGGTTGGTATTTAAAACGTTAGAAATACATGCATGAAATAACACACCGTATACGTGTACTTAATAAACATTATTTGCAACAAGACGTTATTTTTACGAACCCCTCATAGTAAGTAGCTAATAAAAAGTCCTGTCCTTTGGTTGCTAAAGGATCTCAGTTGTAGCTCTCAAACCTAAATCCAACATACGCATGTCACGCGACGCAATACGTTATTAATAAATTGTCCGTTCGAAGTTCAAATTTATAAATTATACTCGGCTTCGAGCTAGAAACCTCCCGCTCCGTATTGCGTAAGTTGTCAAGTGAATGCGTATGCGTTGTTTGGTTTGCTAGGGTGCTCTGGTTGTGAAACAAAAGGCAATTTGTCGTGTTGGTGTGGCCTACATTGCGCAAGTGTGGAGGTTGTTATCTTCGCGTTTTGGCGAAAACGTTCCAGGTACCACGTTGCCGCCAAAACGCGAAGGTCGGGCTACGCCCAACATGCCTTTGCAAGAGAGTGTGAGAGTTTTTAGCAACTTAACCATCAAAAGAGCCCAGCAGGTGGGTTTTTTTTTTAAAAGAGCTTGATGGGTTAATCAACATAGCTGCAAAAGGAGCCCTGTGGGTGTGGTCTTTTAAGAGTGTGAAGGGTTAAGCAAAAAGTGCCCTGTGGGTGTGGTCTTTGTAAAAGTGTGAAGGGTTAATCACAAAAAGTGTCCTGTGGGTGTGGTATATGTAGGGTTAATGAACTTTTCTGCAAAAAGTGTCCTCTTTGAAGGGTTAATCAACTTAGCCGCAAAAGGTGCCCTGTAGGTGTGGCTTTGTAGAGTGAAATAATTAGCCGCAAAAGTGTCCTGTAGGTGTGGTCTTTGTAACGGTGTGAAGGGTTAATCGGCTTAGCAGCAAATACTGCCCTCTTTGAAGGGTTAAACAATTAGCCGCAAAAATTGTCCTTTGGGTGTGGTCTATGTAAGAGTTTGAAGGGTTAATCAATTTAGTGCCCTGTGGGTGTGGTATATGTAAGAGAGTGAAGGGTTAATGAACTTTTCTTCAAAAAGTGTCCTCTTTGAAGGGTTAATCAACTTAGCCGCAAAAGGTGCCCTGTGGGTGTGGCTTTGTAGAGTGTGAAGGGTTAAATAATAAGCCGCAAAAGTGTCCTGTAGGTGTGGTCTTTGTAACGGTGTGAAGGGTTAATCGGCTTAGCAGCAAATACTGCCCTCTTTGGGTGTGGTCTTTGTAACGGTGTGAAGGGTTAATCCGCTTAGCCGCAAAAAGTGCCCTGTGGGTGTGGTCTTGGTAACAGTGTGAAGGGTTAATCGGCTTAGCAGCAAATAGTGCCCTCTTTGAAGGGTTAAACAATTGGCCGCAAAAATTGTCCTGTGGGTGTGGTCTATGTAAGAGTTTGAAGGGTTAATCAATTTAGCCGCAAAAAGTGCCCTGTGGGTGTGGTATATGTAAGAGAGTGAAGGGTTAATGAACATTTCTGCAAAAAGTGAGTGATCTTTGTAGAGTGTGAAGGGTTAATCGACTTAGCAGCAAATAGTGCCCTCTTTGAAGGGTTAAACAATTGGCCGCAAAAATTGTCCTGTGGGTGTGGTCTATGTAAGAGTTTGAAGGGTTAATCAATTTAGTGCCCTGTGGGTGTGGTATATGTAAGAGAGTGAAGGGTTAATGAACTTTTCTTCAAAAAGTGTCCTCTTTGAAGGGTTAATCAACTTAGCCGCAAAAGGTGCCCTGTGGGTGTGGCTTTGTAGAGTGTGAAGGGTTAAATAATAAGCCGCAAAAGTGTCCTGTAGGTGTGGTCTTTGTAACGGTGTGAAGGGTTAATCGGCTTAGCAGCAAATACTGCCCTCTTTGGGTGTGGTCTTTGTAACGGTGTGAAGGGTTAATCCGCTTAGCCGCAAAAAGTGCCCTGTGGGTGTGGTCTTGGTAACAGTGTGAAGGGTTAATCGGCTTAGCAGCAAATAGTGCCCTCTTTGAAGGGTTAAACAATTGGCCGCAAAAATTGTCCTGTGGGTGTGGTCTATGTAAGAGTTTGAAGGGTTAATCAATTTAGCCGCAAAAAGTGCCCTGTGGGTGTGGTATATGTAAGAGAGTGAAGGGTTAATGAACATTTCTGCAAAAAGTGAGTGATCTTTGTAGAGTGTGAAGGGTTAATCGACTTAGCAGCAAATAGTGCCCTCTTTGAAGGGTTAAACAATTGGCCGCAAAAATTGTCCTGTGGGTGTGGTCTATGTAAGAGTTTGAAGGGTTAATCAATTTAGTGCCCTGTGGGTGTGGTATATGTAAGAGAGTGAAGGGTTAATGAACTTTTCTTCAAAAAGTGTCCTCTTTGAAGGGTTAATCAACTTAGCCGCAAAAGGTGCCCTGTGGGTGTGGCTTTGTAGAGTGTGAAGGGTTAAATAATAAGCCGCAAAAGTGTCCTGTAGGTGTGGTCTTTGTAACGGTGTGAAGGGTTAATCGGCTTAGCAGCAAATACTGCCCTCTTTGGGTGTGGTCTTTGTAACGGTGTGAAGGGTTAATCCGCTTAGCCGCAAAAAGTGCCCTGTGGGTGTGGTCTTGGTAACAGTGTGAAGGGTTAATCGGCTTAGCAGCAAATAGTGCCCTCTTTGAAGGGTTAAACAATTGGCCACAAAAATTGTCCTGTGGGTGTGGTCTATGTAAGAGTTTGAAGGGTTAATCAATTTAGCCGCAAAAAGTGCCCTGTGGGTGTGGTATATGTAAGAGAGTGAAGGGTTAATGAACTTTCTGCAAAAAGTGTCCTCTTTGAAGGGTTAATCAACTTAGCCGCAAAAGGTGCCCTGTGGGTGTGGCTTTGTAGAGTGTGAAGGGTTAAATAATAAGCCGCAAAAGTGTCCTGTAGGTGTGGTCTTTGTAACGGTGTGAAGGGTTAATCGGCTTAGCAGCAAATACTGCCCTCTTTGGGTGTGGTCTTTGTAACGGTGTGAAGGGTTAATCCGCTTAGCCGCAAAAAGTGCCCTGTGGGTGTGGTCTTGGTAACAGTGTGAAGGGTTAATCGGCTTAGCAGCAAATAGTGCCCTCTTTGAAGGGTTAAACAATTGGCCGCAAAAATTGTCCTGTGGGTGTGGTCTATGTAAGAGTTTGAAGGGTTAATCAATTTAGCCGCAAAAAGTGCCCTGTGGGTGTGGTATATGTAAGAGAGTGAAGGGTTAATGAACTTTCTGCAAAAAGTGTCCTCTTTGGGTTAATCAACTTAGCCGCAAAAGTGTCCTGTAGGTGTGGTCTTTGTAACAGTGTGAAGGGTTAATCGGCTTAGCAGCAAATACTGCCCTCTTTGGGTGTGGTCTTTGTAACAGTGTGAAGAGTTAATCTGCTTAGCCGCAAAAAGTGCCCTGTGGGTGTGGTCTTGGTAACAGTGTGAAGGGTTAATCGGCTTAGCAGCAAATAGTGCCCTCTTTGAAGGGTTAAACAATTGGCCGCAAAAAGTGCCCTGTGGGTGTGGTATATGTAAGAGAGTGAAGGGTTAATGAACTTTTCTGCAAAAAGTGTCCTCTTTGAAGGGTTAATCAACTTAGCCGCAAAAGGTGCCCTGTGGGTGTGGCTTTGTAGAGTGTGAAGGGTTAAATAATTAGCCGCAAAAGTGTCCTGTAGGTGTGGTCTTTGTAACGGTGTGAAGGGTTAATCGGCTTAGCAGCAAATACTGCCCTCTTTGGGTGTGGTCTTTGTAACAGTGTGAAGAGTTAATCCGCTTAGCTGCAAAAAGTGCCCTGTGGGTGTGGTCTTGGTAACAGTGTGAAGGGTTAATCGGCTTAGCAGCAAATAGTGCCCTCTTTGAAGGGTTAAACAATTGGCCGCAAAAATTGTCCTGTGGGTCATTGTATGAGTGTGAAGGGTTAATCAGCTTAGCCGCAACATGCCCTGTTGGTGTGGTCTTTGTAAGAGTGTGAAGGGTTAAGGAACATAGCTGAGACCTGTAGCAACTTAGGTCATGTAAAGGAAACCATATATGGCAATGACATGTCCGGTCAACATGTTCAGAAGCCTTATGAATTATCTCCCTATAACTCCACACATGTATTTGCAGGTTTGCTTTTTTAAAATGACTTGGTCATGTCTATTGTTTCAGTTTGAACTCACTCTGCGAGTGTGGTCGTAGGTTGAGAGTGTACTGGGTTATTGGAAATATGTTCTAAGGTACATGTAAGGAGATCTTCCACTTAGAGGTTTATTAACTTCACAGGTGGTCATTTTGTACTTATCCCTTTTATCCATCAGTCCACACACACTTATGCACACACACATGCACACACACATGCACACACACACACACTTATGCACACACACACACACGCATCACACACACACACACACACACACTTTGAGCTGGTATCTTAACACTTGGCACACAATGTATTATTTCCCACAGTGTTAACTTTATAGTTTACAGCTATAATCTAGGGGTTGTGGCCAATGACTTAGAGAGATGACATGTAGTAAGTGGGCTTGCTAGAGATCCAGAATAAAATTTTGTTAATGGACATTGTGTTAATACCATATTCATATGTGCAGCTATGTACATATGTGGTTGTGTATTAGTTTTGCAGCTGCCCTTGTACCTTTTATCTGATTCAAAATATGGTACAGTCTCAACAGGGAGGTATAAATGGTGTATCTGCTTTGCTAGAAGATGTAAAAGCTTACAGTAAGCTAATGTACTGACTGGCCCACTACCCTGTGTGATGATACAATGATGTGGCATACTTATTATGATGTGTTGACACCCATGCCACTTTTCTCCCTACACCCCTTTCTGCACCATACACACCACCCTTCACACCACACACACATGCACACACACCCCTTGGCACACAATGTATTATTTCCCAGTGACTGTACAGTTTACATCTATAATGTAGCCTGGGGTTTTGGCCAATGGCTTAGAGACATGAACTGTGTAAGTAGGCTTGCCAGAATAAAATTGTGTTAATGTTTTTCCAGGATGTTGCCATATTCATATGTGTGCCTATGTACACATACGTGGGTTTTTATGCAGCTGCACATGTACATGTACATTGACTTTTATCTGATAAAAAATATGGTACAGTATCATCTGCTTTGCTAGGAGATGTAAAAGCGTACAGTGTACTGACTGGCCCACTGCCCAGTGGTCCAAATTTGTATTGTATTATGGCTAGACAGTGGTATGCAGTTTAAACGTACATGTACTAAGGGATGTGTAAAATCTCCCAGTCTCAAGGGGGGGGGGGGGGGGGGGGGGGGTGCTCTCACTGGCCCTGTACATGTAGGTGGGGGTGATTGATGATACAATGATGTGGCATACTTATTATGATGTGTTGACACCCATGCCACTTTTATCCCTACCACCCCTTTCTGCACCATTGTTGACCATACACACCACCCTTTCTTGCCTTCACACACCACACACACATACACACACACACACACACACACACACAAGGGAAGGGTTTCCTATTGTACCTGTGTGTTTTAGCTGTACCTTTATCAGATGTAAGATGCAGAGTTCTACATACATGTATATAGGTTAAATAAATAGGCCTGCTGGCACATTAAGTGTGCTAAACATGAGTACCATGCCAACAACTGGATACGTGTGTGTCCTCCATAATTACGTCTCTTCGTCCATCTAATGTGGTCATGCAGAACCTTGACTATTATGATATGCCTGCAAAGTGTAGTGGAAGCTGGGATAATGGAGTGGCACTTATGCCACTGAAAACCTGTCCATTACATGTATTGAGAATGTACATGTTGTATTATCCTCTCTCTCCTCCCCTCCCATTCAACAGATTCCAACATTTGAGAAATCCTATGCAGCTGTCATTAGAAGCAATATTGATGAGTGTTTGCATTGTGAAACTATCCTGATAATAGTAGTTGGATTCTTATGCCTTCCTGTGATGTACTTGTACTGAATCGCTATTAACACTCTTATTTATACAGTCAGTACGTTGTATTTGTATATATTAAAATCATGAAGCACACTAAGATGTTATATGCACATCATTAGCTACAACAACTTTATGGGGAGGGGCATATGCCAACTATTGATAAAAACCACATCACTTTTATTTTTAAAAAATTCTTATGGAGGTAAATGGTAACTTTAAGGGGCCCGGGAGAGGCATATCCTGTACCACTTTAAAATGTATTTTATATAAAACCATGCATGGACAGTGAATGTCTCAATCTGGGACACACGTTGAACAGTATCTGCGTTTGAGCACAATGGCAATGTAGCTATGCAGCACCTCTCCCTACCACTCTACTTACTCCATAGTGATACCATCACATGAACACCTCATCGTAGATGAGGGGTGGGTAGCTAGGGAGTGGTGTGATGGTAGGTATGATGTGAGGTGGAGAGGGTGAAAATGGAACGTGGTGTGGTATATGATGGTATTGATGTAAGGGAAAGATGACATCCTAGTAGGGGTGTGATAATAAGGAGGGTTAAGTTGTGTGAAAGGTGTGCCTCGGGGTGTGGGTGAGATGATGTGGAGGTGTGATGGTAGGTTATGATGTGGTATGTAGTAGGGAGGAGTAAATGCCAAATGACTTTTACTATTATCTGACTCCAGTGAAGTGCTTCCCCTACTTGGGGACATGGCTTAGATGGCTACAACAGTGCCTATATGTATGGGTCATGGGGGGGGGGGGGGGGGGGGGGGGGGGCAATGCTTATTAAAGCAGGTATCCTATGCATGCATGGATGTCTTTGTGCAACATGCGGAGTTGTTTGATGCACCTGCATGACAATCAGTTACTGCAGCATGTATTGCATGATATCTGTACATATACAATGCAGGCCAAGGGTGGCCCCAAGGCACAGAAATGCGGTTTATTGGTCTATATACATATATATAGTACTGATATGGTACCATCAAATTAAAAGGTATGAACCTAACCTTTTAAAAAAATCTACTTACGTTTCTTAAATAACAACGAATTAATATGCAATTGTTATATTATATTAAATTATATTATACTCTACAGAAAGTGTTTCTCTTGTCATCTATTCCGGATCTGTATATGTGGCACTTGGGGAAGGGAAATCGAAACTTTTAATAGTTGGCATGACCTCCCTACTCACCCCGACGTACCATTGCCTCCTCTCGTAAGCTTCATTCTGAAGACACTCACTAGTACTCAATTACGGTAAATGAATCAGTTGCAAGCATATTTACCTATGGATAATACACATTGTACAAGTCATATGTTAAATGCAACAATATAATTACTCGATCGTAGTTTCCATACATGCATGTAGTCTAATGGCAAATGTTATAATTACGCTCCATAGTACTTTGAGCTTTGGGTATATGCTCGCTTATCGGCATCGGTGTTATGATGCCCCGCCTCCTTAATAAGTAAAATCACAACACCGTACCAAGGCATGAAGGACAAACCAAATACTGCTCAGCTGTGCATGCATGTGTATTCTGTGCAATCTCGTTTCAGTTGTCGTGTGCGGATTTTACTTTAGTACATACATGCAGAGATAATCTCTGACGGATGGGATCAGGAATACATCAGGGGGCCGGGCCGCTCCACGGACTAAAAGAATCTCTAGATCTGGTAGACCTGGTATACCGTGTTATTGCTGTACGCGTCTGCCTTATCGTATTAAAACGCCGACTACATGTAGTAATGAGCCTGTGCCTCCCCCCCCCCCCCCCCCCCCCCCCCCAACCCCTTCCTCCCACGCATTGGGGCCAATGTCGGGATTTGACACCGCAAATTGGATTGTGGTTCTTTCGTTCGTCTAGAGGCGGATCGGAGATCGCCGGGGGAATTTGTCTGGTTATTAATCCCCAACACTGGCCCTATAAATTCTTATTGTGGACAGTAGGCCTCCCACCTCCGTAATGATATCGTAATGCCTTAGCAACGAGCCTTGACAACCACTGACGTGACTTGACCTGTGAAGCGTAAGGACCTGGCCTGACAAGTTCCATCGCCATTTTACAAGCCATGTAATGCAAAGGTACTATTGTTCTATTTATAGCCCCAATCGCATGGCATAAGGTTGTGTCTCCGTTGTGAACTCTAGGGTCGAAAGCGGCTACTAGTACCATGGAAAGGACCGTTTAACTTCATAAGACGAGACAATTTTTGTCAGCAAACTGAAAGCAGGACACTAACGAAGACAGAAGGTACTTACATACTGTCGAGTAAATGTTTTGCCATATTGATTGGGCAGTATGCTAGACGCGCTAGAAGTGGTGTGCGAAAGTATTGAAATCGTAGCGGTACAATTACTAGGCCTAGTACATTTTTTGTTCGCTTGGCCGGGGGAGGAATAGCTACACGTACCACATTCTGAGGTGCTGAAAGTCACTGAGGTATGGTTAGGGGGTGGAGAGGAAAGGCCAAATTAAGGGCTGGGTTATAGGGTATAGAGATTGTATTACATTTTCAGCTAGGACTGGTGTCAGCCAACCTACTCAGAACAAGCCCCTCACCCTTTGTTGGTGAAGTACTGCGCTCTGCATGTGTGTGGTAAGCTTTTACATCCTGTTTGCAGGCTATGCAGTGGACCATAACGTCCTTCAGCAGTCAGCTGAGGTGCTGGCTTAAGTTCTGCTGGCTTCAACTGTGTGCAGCAGCATGAACACTTCACCTCTACACATGTGGACACTTCACCTGTACAGATGTGGACACACTTCACTTCTACACACGTGGAAACTTCACCTCTACACACGTGGACACACTTCACCTCTACACACGTGGACACACTTCACTTCTACACACGTGGACACTTCACCTCTACACACGTGGACACACCCCTTCTACACACGTGAAAACTTCACCTCTACACACGTGGACACACTTCACTTCTACACACGTGGACACACTTCACTTCTACACACGTGGAAACTTCACCTCTACACACATGGACACACTTCCCTTCTACACACGTGGACACACTTCATCTCTACACACGTGGACACTTCACTTCTACACACGTGGACACTTCATCTCTACACACGTGGACACACCACTTCTACACACGTGGACACACTTCTCTTCTACACACGTGGACACTTCACCTCTACACACATGGACACACTTCTCTTCTACACATGGACACACTTCACCTCTACACACGTGGACGCTTCACCTCTACACACGTGGACACACTTCACTTCTACACACGTGGACACACTTCACCTCTACACACATGGACACTTCACCTCTACACACGTGGACACACTTCCCTTCTACGCACGTGGACACACTTCACCTCTACACACGTGGACACTTCACTTCTACACACGTGGACACTTCACCTCTACACACGTGGACACACTTCACTTCTACACATGTGAACACACTTCACCTCTACACACGTCCACATTAACATAGTAAACCATTTCACTGTGCAAGTGGTTCATAGAGGTGCCCTACATGGGAGCTCTAGAGGAGATTGGGCAATGCAGCTGCTCCAAGTTATCAATTGAAATACCAGCTGGTGTGTACCTGTGGTTGTGCAATGGACCCTTTGCATGAAAGACCAGAAGTACGATAAATGTCACAGTCTGGAGTAAAAACCACAGCAGTTGCCTAGAGACATCGTGTCACGTTCGCGGACGTTTGCGTAATAAAATGGCAACGCTCGGAGTGATTCCTTCCCGCTCGGACAGTGATCCTTCGGCCGATCCAGTTCCTGAACAAACTATGCTGCCAACAGTAAGTTTGACCGAGTCTGACATATTCGGAGCCTTTTTAAAGCCATCCATTTTAAAAGGCTCTGGGTATGTCAGACTCTGTCGAGCTTACTGTTGGCAGCATAGTTTGACCCTGAACTGGATCGGCCGAAGGATCACTGTCCGAGCGGGAAGGAAAAACTCCGAGCGTTGCCATTTTATTACGCAAAGGTCCGCGAACATGTAACAATGTTTCTAGGCAACTGGTCCGATCTTTCATGCAAAGGGTCATTCCTTTTAATCAGGTGATAATTGTAGCATTACAGCTACATGTATGTGTAGCAATTGTACATTTGGAGCCGCCTCTTGAATGTGGATCTGATTTTTAATTTACTTTCCTCTTTAGAAGGCAGATCTATAGGTATGCATGCATGTACATTTCTACAATACCTTGAATCCCTCTTCTGCATGTGCTGTCCACTGAAAGATAATAGTGGGCCTCTTGTATACAAGAAGATGATCTTGAGTTTGTTTGATGAAGGGTGGGGTGCATGGTACATTGTTACGTATGTACATGTAGTACTGAATACAGAAAAGAGCTGTGCTGCAAATTCAGAGCATGGGTAAAATACCCTTTTCATTTACCCTGTTTGGCTTTTATGAATACGTACGTATAGGCCTCTTCTCTGTGGTGATGCATACTGACCTTAATATAGGAAACGTAATAAACCGATTGCGTATGTGGACTATTAGTAACTACATGCATAGGGTTAGCGAGGGAAGTATTTTCTCGTATGTTGGACTTAAAAAAACGAGCACGATATTGCTCGCTAAAGATACAGCATTTATAATGAGGCTTGCACGTATATTTCCTTGCGATTTACGGCAGGTACACATCTATAATTGTTAAACCTAATGCCTACCGGTAGTCGCAAACAGCCGTGCCCTGAGGCATATAATGGTCAAATCCCATCGACATTGGCTCCAAGGGGAGCGATCGGAGGGGGTGTATCGCACCCAGACCCAAACTCGCATCTGCGCAGCTGCGGTGTGGGGTATGTAGCCACACCCTCGCGTAAGGATTGGAATTAAAAAATATGTAGATCCATAACAATACGCGAGTATGTACTCGCGAGGCAACTATAACTTCCTGCGAGTAGTAAATGCTCGCGAGTGTGCGAGTGCGAGTGACCCATTTACTGTTGCGAGTACTTTCGAGGGCACGCGAGTGTTCTCTCGCGAGGAGTGCATTTTGGCATGCGAGCGTCTCGCGTGTGTCGCGCGAGCGTCTCGCGAGGTTTGTTACCTTTCTCGTGAGCGGTACTGTAAATCCTGTGTCAGTGGTTCACAACTCCTTGCAACTGAGAGCTGCACTGGCAACTATATTTGGTTACTGTAAAGAGAGTTTCTCAGTCCTGTGCACAACCAGGCATGCCAAAGAATTCCATTATTCGGATGACTGCTCTAATGCATCACGCACATGTAACACATGCATCAGTGGTAGTGGTTTATAAGAAGGGGGCGGCATGGGATGCACCACCGCAAGCTTTCATGTAGGCGATGCTATGGCTCGCTTAAAAATACCATCAAATACATAATTATGTTATACAATTACGCTGATCATTAAACACATCTCTAAACCGCACACATACACCCATTCAACACACAGCCGGTGGAAACACACAAACTATCACTGACTGATTTAAAAATGTCGGTGGTATAGGTCCTTGTATATGTATTGCCCAGTGCATGTTATTATAGAGTACTAATTAGAAATATAAAAATTACAATTATGACAATAATAATGTATAATAATAATTAAAAATATAGGCATTATAGTGTTATGGTGCATGGGGTCCGGAGGCTTTAAAGGCTTTCTCACAAGTAGCCACTCGTTTAGCCATTCATGGGAATACCTCTAATTCTATGACCTCTTTGGTCGCCTCCCCCCCCCCCCCTCCCGCTTTCCCGAAGGCTGCCTACGCTGTGCGCCCATATCATTCGTACGCGTATGCAATCATTATCTCTTTGGGTGGCAGATGTGTATAATAATATGTACATGGTATACCTTGTGCATGTAAATTGTACCACATAATGTTTGCGGCCGCATGTCACTCTAGTACTGTACATGTATATGATTTGCTCCACAAACTGTCAATTGCTGGTAACTACTTGCGTTAATTTCTCCCACATCAAAAATGTGCGCACCTAAGCATATGACCTGTGGGATGCACTGGTAACGGTTTTTGTAGTGTTGCTGAAATTTGAAGAGTTATAGTACTTGTCTATGATTAGTTTATGCATGTACCATATTCCTCCTCCACATTGTCACGTGAGTGTGCGCTTTGTACAGACGCGCCGTTTTGATTGGCATGTCTTCTTTGTACCTCTTCAAACGTGGATACACTGCATCGCAGTTTTCGGAAGTTCGCACCTTTTTAAAACTGGATCACGGTTAAGTTATTCCCTGTGAATCCCTGCATGTGCATAACAACAACAGCCCGCGCTTCCTCCTTTACACCAGGGAAAAGATATTAATGAATTGATGCATGGGCAGTGGATACATGCAAGCTGATATACATGTTGTTCGTTATTAGATAACATATACATGTACATGTGTATGTAGGGATTATTGCATTGTACAAGCATATAGCAAGCATACAAAACCGCTTGGGGTATGGACTAACACACCTGCAATTTAGCTTACGTGTGTAATCCAGATTCAAAAACGCACCGGCACCACTATGAGTCTATCCTTTGTCAAATGCGTCAGAGCTAGTTTTAATAACTCGCATAAATGCTTTCGCGCATACGCTCACACGCGTCATGCACGAAATTGACGATGTTTAATTAACAACCATAGCTATAGCTTAGACGCCGGCGCATATGTGACTCAATAAGATATTTAATTTGCATCTATATAACAATGTACCATTAGTAACCGTGTACGCTTATCTGCGACGCATAATATGTTAGAAATGACAAAGCTAGATGGCGGCTTATCAGTTTGCATTATAAAAACCTAGAAAATCACGGATTCATGGTCAGTTAAAAAGTCAGAGGCGGGGTCGATACGGTTCCTACTAAAATAATTAGACATGACAAAGCGGATGAAGCTGGAGTGGTGAACAATGACTTTATACTGATGCGGAGTGATGCATGGCAACAGCATTGAGCCAATGCATATCTCCACCTCATATCATCCTTATTCATCCCATGCAATCACACATGCATTTGACCACATATACAGGGTGATCCAAAAGTCGCGCAAAATGTTTGAATTGCTATAACTCCAGAACTGAACATTGTAAAATTATGCTGTTTGAAGTAAAAATCATGCCAATGACTAACTTAAAGCTATTAATATGTAGTTATTAAAATTTATTATTAAGTTTATTTAATACATGCCAATGCATTGATCAACAAGCAACAACCCCCAGAGAGTATGTAAAAATTAATTTTTATAGCTATTAATATTACTTATCACGTGATCTACCTTATCTAAGGTTTTTGCGGGAAAACCCCCGCTCAAAGTCAAGCTATAGCATATAAATCACCAATATCGCGGTAAATCTATGCAAAGGAGCATCCAATAATCGTGCCAATAAACAGTTTACCATCTTGCCTGGTGCCTAACGAAGCCAAATGTTTAAAACGAAATTTATTAATTTCCGTTAATTAGACTTGTGAAAAGCAGAGTTTGAATTATTAGACCCGTAGAGGAAGTCATACTCAAATTGTGGAACTAACAATTGCATTGATTCGTGTTTTGGAAGCAGAGTTTAAAGCTGTTGAAGTTAGGCAGCGCTTACGCATGCGCGGTATCCATATAAAATAATGTTAGGTCCGAGAACGAGAGTTCCTCACGTGAACATAATTGAATAATTATCGCCTTCACGTGATACATTGCCACAACACAGCCCCACCCTCCTAAACTTTGCATCTCTGCAACATCATATTGCGGGCACTTTGCATTCACCTATCCGAATAGTCATCGTGGCCCATGCAGATGCAGGAGCAAATATTGTAAAACCCAGTGTTTTTACCATCAATGACCCCAAGCCGTTCAATAAGTTGTTTCCCAGGCAGTGCTTCAGTGCTTTAAAAACACAGCATCTTTATAGAACCCAAATCGTGCCAAACCGCGCCGTTTGTAACAGCAGTAACGGTTTTAATAACAAACCAAACTCGGTGGGCATCATTTCAATTCGATCCATCGATCCGGCAAGTACGCGCGTACAGCACTGCAGCTACACGGGTGCATGTAACCACGTAGAGCAGAACGTGATTCATCAAAGACGCTATGGTATACGCGAATAGGTAAGCATCGTTTCAGAATGTAAGCCTACGTACTACGCACGACGCATTCGTTTCCTGTTACAGACAGTATTCAGAGAAAACAGCGTCGTTTAGAGCAGAACCAACCCAACAACATGCAACTCGCTGAAACAGCTCGCACTGTAACGTCCCACGACGCTAAGGTACATGTACGTGTGCCTCAGGGGAGCAAGAGCCAAAGTAGACTCCCAATGGTGCACACATTATTAATTAAGAGATGACCCAATGACATTAAAGGGGGTTCCAATGGTTCACCCATTAGAGGGGTCCCAATGGTCTGGACATCAAAGGAAATAAGAGGGTCTCTATCTCTTAAGTAGGACAGTGTCCAGTGTCACAGAATGTGCATAGGGTGACTGCAGATGGAGCGAATGAGCTTCCACTGCATGCCTTGTTGACATGTCTACAGGAATGGTAGGGGTGATTAGAAAAATTCTTAGCTGATACCTCACTAGTGAGAAATGTGTGGGGAACACCCCTGGTGTATTTTTGGTGTAATTTCTGGGACTCTATCAAGTGTCACAGAATGCATAGGGTGACTGCAGATGGAGCGCATGTGCTTCCACTGCATACCTTGTTGACACATGTATAGGGAGGGTAGGGGTGGTTAGAAAATGTTTAGCTGAGTCTCCACTAGTGAGACATGTGTGTGGTACACCACTGTTGAGTTGGTGTAATTTCTGGGACACTGTCAAGTGCCACATAATGCATTGGGTGACTGCAGAATGGAGCAAATTTGTTTGCCCACTGGATGCCTTGTTGAGCCATGTACAGGAAGGGTAGGGGTGGTTAGAAAAATGTTTAGCTGAGTCCCCACTAGTGAGACATGTGTGATTAACACCCCTGGTGTATGTTTGTAATTTCTGGGACTCTATCAAGTGTCACAGAATGCATAGGATGACTGCAGATGGAGCGAATGCACTTCCACTGCATGCCTTGTGGGACACATGTATAGGGAGGGTAGGGGTGAATAGAAAAATGTTTAGCTGAGTCACCACTAGTAAAACATGTGTGTGGTACACCAATGTTGAGTTGGTGTAATTTCTGGGACACTGTCAAGTGTCACAGAATGCATTGGGTGACTGCAGATGTGCTTCCACTGCATGCCTTGTTGACACATTTACAGGAAGGGTAGTGGTTGTTTGAAAAATGTTTAGCTGAGTCCACACTAGTGAGACATGTGAGGGGAAGACCCCTGGTGTATTTTTGTAAATTCTGGGACACTATCAAGTGTCACAGAATGCATAGAGTGACTGCAGAATGGAGCGAATTGTGTCCAGTGCATACCTTGTTAAGCCATGTACAGGAAGGGTAGGGGTGGTTAGAAAAATGTTTAGCTGAGTCCCCACTAGTGAGACATGTGTGGGGAAGACCCCTGGTGTGTTTTTGTAAATTCTGGGACTCTATCAAGTGTCACAGAATGCATAGGATGACTGCAGATGGAGTGAATGCACGTCCACTGCATGCCTTGTTGACACATGTATAGGGAGGGTAGGGGTGGTTAGAAAATGTTTAGCTGAGTCCCCACTAGTGAGACATGTGTGTGGTACACCACTGTTGAGTTGGTGTAATTTCTGGGACACTGTCAAGTGCCACATAATGCATTGGGTGACTGCAGAATGGAGCAAATGTATTTCCACTGGATGCCTTGTTGAGCCATGTACAGGAAGGTTAGGGGTGGTTAGAAAAATGTTTAGTTGAGTCCCCACTAGTGTCACAGAATGCATTGGGTGACTGCAGAATGGAGTGAATGTGTTTCCACTGCATGCCTTGTTGACACATGTACATGAAGGGTAGCGGTGGTAAGAAAAATGTTTAGCTGAGTCCTTAATGTGTGGGGAACAGCCATTGTGTATTTTTGTAGTTTCTGGGATGCTATCAAGTGTCACAGAATGTATAGGGTGACTGCAGATGTGCTTCCACTGCATACCTTGTTGACACATTTACAGGAAGGGTAGGGGTGGGTAGAAAAATGTTTAGCTGAGTCCCTACTAGTGAGACATATGTGGGGAACACAACTGGTGTATTTTTGTAATTTCTTGGACTTTATCAAGTGTCACAGAATGCATAGGGTGATTGCAGATGAAGTGAATGTGCTTCCACTGCATGCCTTGTTGACACATGTATAGGGAGGGTAGGGGTGGTTGGGAAAATGTTTAGTTGAGTCCCCACTAGTAAGTCAAGTGTGGGATACAACACTGTTGAGTTGGGGTAATTTCTGGGACACTGTGAAGTGTCACAGAATGCATTGGGTGACTGCAGAATGGAGTGAATGTGCTTCCACTGCATGCCTTGTTGACACATGTATAGGGAGGGTAGGAGTGGTTAGAAAAATGTTTAGTTGAGTCCCCACTAGTAAGACAGGTGTGTGATACACCACTGTTGAGTTGGTGTACTTTCTGGGACACTGTCAAGGCATTGGGTGACTGCAGAATGGAGCAAATGTGTTTCCACTGTATGCCTTGTTGAGCCATGTACAGGAAGGGTAGGGGTGGTTAGAAAAGTGTTTAGCTGAGTCCCCACTAGTGAGACATGTGTGGGGAACACCCCTGGTGTATTTTTGTAATTTCTGGGGCACTATCAAGTGTCACAGAATGCATAGGGTGATTGCAGATATGCTTCCACTGCATGCCTTGTTGAGCCATGTACAGGAAGGGTAGGGGTGGTAAGAAAAATGTTTAGCGGAGTCCTTAATGTGTGGGAACACCCCTTGTGTATTTTTGTAATTTCTGGGACTCTATCAAATGTCACAGAATGCATAAGGTGACTGCAGTTGTGCTTCCACTGCATGCCATGTTGACACATGTATGGGGAGGGTAGGGGTGGTTAGAAAAATGTTTAGCTGAGTCCCCACTAGTGAAACATGTGTGTGGTACACCACTGTTGAGTTGGTGTAATTTCTGGGACACTGTCAAGTGTCACATAATGCATTGGGTGACTGCAGAATGGTTCGAATGTGCTTCCACTGCATGCCTTGTTGACAGATCTATAGGAAGGGTATGGGTGGTTTGAAAACTGTTTAGCTGAGTCCCTACTGGCTCGGTCCCCAGTAGTCAAACATGGGTGTTGAACACTAGGGGTGTGTTTGTGGATTGTGTCTGGTTCTCAGTCACAGGAACAGTGGGGTATTTCAGACTGTTACTGATAGATATTTTTCTCTCTTTCTGACTGCTAAAAGTGGCTTGTGTGTCCTGGTTGAGAGAAATCTCTCTATCTCATTATGACGTAGGTGTTGCTGTGTGGATAAAGGTCTCTCTGCCTCTCTGGTATGAATGGGTTGTCTCTCACCATGACTGGTATAAATTGTCAGCTTTGTACAAAGGGGTCTAACTGTCTAAATAGTGGATAATGGTGTCTGTGTCTAACTTACAGTGAAGGTTCTAACGTGTTTGTGCATTAGTGCTCATTTTTTACACTAGTACTGAGTGCTTGAGCCTTATGCTACCCCTTCTATTTCAGGAATCAGTGGTATGTGGTGTACATAATGTACCTGCAGAGTAGAGTTGTGCTGCCTCAAGTACGTCTCTATGCACTTGTCTTTATGGCCTGGACCATGCACTGTCCCCAGTGATGGAGGAATAAAGAACTGGATATACCAATCCTTTACCTCCATCTTCAAGTGTACTACATGATAAAGAATTGTCAAGGTCACATGACTCCCATTTTGTGTTTTTGTGTGTAAAGACCTGTATGTACAGTTTTTAGAAATAACATGATAAAAAGGCAAATATGAAGGGAGTTATGTGCATTTGTGGAATTCTATGTAGTTATAATGAGCTCCACCCACAATAGGGCAATGCACATTGACAGAGGGAGCTACTGTAACTTGTTCTGGGAGAGAGGGTTATGGTTGTGCAAGTTTGAATGGCAAGTGACTATGGATCACTGTACTGTTAATACAAATTAACTCGCAGTTACAATAATATGCACTTGGATTACAATATTGACATAATAGCTTGCACAAATAAGTTCTAAAAGTAGTTTTCTATATGTAGTCCTAAAACTTCAACAATCTTTTGTGCTCTTTTAGTTACACATTTAGTAGCATTTTTAACCATTTGGTTTGGTATATCACTGATGGCATCTGATATGGCTTGTTTGAGGTCCGGGATAGTTTTGGGGCTCTGTGCGTACACAATTCCTTTCAGGTAACCCCAAAGCCAAAAATCCAAAGGTGTCAGATCCGGACTTCTTGCAGGCCATGGAATTGGCCCTCCACGGCCCATCCATCTGTCCTCGAAGGTGTTGTTTAGCCATTCTGTGACTTCATGAAAATAGTGAGATGGTGCTCCATCTTGTTGAAATATTATTTCCTCAATTTTGTCCTCATCAAGAGATGATTGGAGATATGGCCAAAGGCGTTTTAACATTCCTAGATATGACTTTCCTGTCACTGTGCCCTGTTCAAAAAAGTATGGTCCTATGATTTCATCATTAAGGAGTCCACACCAGACCATGATGCCTTCCTTTTTATATGCCCTGTCAACTGTTTTTCGAGGATTGGTTTTGGCCCATGTGATGGCATTATGGATGTTTACTTTACCATTTAATTTAAATATTGCCTCATCCGTCCACAAAATATTCTCCTCATATTCATTGTTGTACTCGACCTTCTCCAACCATTCCTCTGCCCATTCCACTCTTTTCTCGTGGTCTCCTTCTTTCAGTTCCTGAACCATTCTGCTCCTGTAAGCTTTCATCTTCAAGTCTTTTCTGACAATTGTTCGTACTGTGCTATATGGTATATCTGTGGCACATGATATTCGCCTCAATGATAACTCAGGGTCATCATTGATTTTCCTATCTATAGCCTGTATGTTGACTGGACTTCTTCCACTTCTCCTCCTCCCTGAACGCTTACGATCATCTGTGCCACCAGTGTCATAGAATCGTTTCACTGTCCTTAGCACAGTGGATGGGCTTAGAGTGCCAAGTCCAGGATACTTCACCTTGAACTGTCTAACTGTTTCACTTGCATTTCTCGTTTCTGCATAAAGCATCACAATAGTCACTCTCTGATCCTTTGTAAGCTTTGCTCCAGACATGCTGTACAAAATGACTTCAGTATGTAGTTTTTTTTCCTGCAGTGCTTTTATAGTGCAGTGGAGCAATTCTATTGGTTCCCGCCAATCACAGTGCTGGAGTGATTCTATTGGTTCCCGCCCAATCACAGTGGAGTGTTTCTATTGGTTCCCGCCAAAATGCACTACAGCTAATTGATCCTTATTTCCTGTACTTTCTCACAGGCACGTGATATTGAGGTTTATTGCTTTTTAGTCCTACATCAAAATGTATTCAATCTGATGGAGGATATTAACATAGGTACCATATTATCTTATATGTTATCTGTATTAGTGTCAATGTATTATTGTGTGTGTTTGCATATGTACATGTAAATATGTGAGACTGTGATTTTAAAATTCAGTCTATTTTTAACAGTACCTTTTTTATTTGTGTAATTGTGAGAACATGGTTAGGTTTAACTGCACACACACTTGTGTGGTCACGTGCATGGGAGCATAGAATAACTCACCAGACCTAAATGTAGTTTCTTAGCATAGGGAGATGGGAGACAGGGAGATAAAGTTGTAGAAAGGTGACAGATAGATGTATGGTGAGGATGGGATAGGAGTGTGAACGAATGAAGTTGCTGGCTGTTACATGTATCCTTTGGGAGTGCATGTGTGTGGTGTAGAAGAGCCTTTTTCTTGGGAGTATCTGACCTTATGAACTGTATCACATGTACCTGCAGGCCAATAGGAGCATGAGAAAGCAAACAGAATGTTATGTTTCTGTATTCCTTTGATGTCTAGTAGTGCAGTAAGAGGAGCTTAAAACACCTCCCCATGACCTCTATGAATAATTTGCATTGATTATGACACCTGCAACCTCCCACAATCCTCCTACCCATCCTATCTCACACATATTCATGAAAGCAGAAAGAAAGGTTCCTCTGTCCAACATGCATATGCACAGATAAAGGTCCTATGGTTGCACAAGCAGTGGGGAGTAATTCCTCTGTTGCACAGAAGTCTCAGTTACAGAAAGGTTCCACTGTGTCATCTGCCTCAGTGATAGAGAGAAAGGTACCTATTTTAGGCAGTTGAAAAGAGGTCTCTCAGCTTCCAAAACAGAGAGTGGCAGTTCTGTTTCCTGGACCATGAGTTTAGTTGATTAATAGTGAAATAGCTACACACACACACACACACTCTCTTCTATGCTTTTTTGTACACACGATACATATTACCACATCAAGCTTCTAAACATTGATATTTGCAATAAATACACTACACAAAACAAAAACAGATAGTCATGTCACTAAGACAAATTTCCATTATGCAGTAGGAAAGGATTAATCGGTATCTCCAGTTGTTACTTCATCCAAAGAAGAACGGTCCTAGTGTGGAGAACATAAAGACATGCAGACACATACTTATGTACTTGAGGAGACATACCTTTACCAGAAGTCTTGTTTCTTTTTTAATTTACCTCTCCAAAGTCTCAATGTTTGCCTCTTTAGCTGCAAGTAACAACTGTGCCGGCACACATGAAGCGTGAAGACTGAGTAGAAACAAAATACTAGTCTTAAGAAAACACAAACACACACACATACACACACATGTAAACCACTCATGTATAAATATACTGGAAGGAATATCTTCATCTCTCTGTCTCCAATCTGTTCTGCTACTCTGCCTCCATACTCACCTTATACTTTTTCCACCGCCAAATTACAAGATAACAAAGTCATTACAAATAAGAGGGGTACCAATGGTGCAAATGTATGAGAAGTCCCAAGTGAGGCATCTAAATGCCTTACTGGTAGTGAAAGAAAAGGCAGTGTATGTCACATGGGACATACTTTTAAGTGTAAGGCAAAATTTTTTACCTATCAATTTAGCAGCAATTTAGAGACACGTGACCAAATGGAGAGGAAGCTCTCTGCATAGCTGGTAGTAAGAATGGGTAAAGATATCCCTCATTTAGTTTGCAGAGTGACCTACAATGTACATGTATATCACCATTGGGACCCCATTTTGTGTACCATTGGGACCCCTCTAATGTTTGCACTATAGGGAACACACAACAGTGGGACCCCCCTTTTGTGTACAGCATTAAAACTTTTAATGTGTGCGTGAACAGGACCTCTCTTATGTGTCCACCATTGGGACCCCTCTTATGTGTGCACCATTGAGACCCCTCTTATGTGTGCACCATTGGGACCCCTCTTATGTGTACACCATTGGGACCCCTATTAGGCCCTTGCTCCCCTGAGGCACACGTACCTTAGCGTGGTGGGACGTTACAGTGCGAGCTGTTTCAGTGAGTTGCATGTTGTTGGGCTGGTTCTGCTCGAAGTGACGCTGTTTTCTCTTAATAATGTCTGTAACAGGAAGCAAATGCGCGGGGCTTACATTCTGAACTGATGATTACTTATTCATGTACAACATACCGTCTATGATCAATAATGCTCTGCTCTATGTGGTTACATGCACCCGTGTAGCTGCAGTGCTGAACTGGTTCTGTACTTTTCCCTTTATATAAATGTGTCAACAAAGCATGCAGTGGAAACACATTCACTCCATTCTGCAGTCACCCAATGCATTCTATGACACATGATAGTGACCCAAAAATTACACCAACTAAACAGGGGTGTAGCAAACACATGTCTCACTAGTAAGAACTCAGGTAAGCATTTTTCAAACAACCCCTACCATTCCTATACATGTGTCAACAAGGCATGTAGTGGAAGCACATTCGCTCCATCTGCAGTCACCCTATGCATTCTGTGACACTTGATAAAGTCCCAGAAATTACAAAAACACACCAGGGGTCTTCCCCACACATGTCTCACTAGTGGGGACTCAGCTAAACATTTTTCAAACAACCCCTACCCTTCCTATACATGGCTCAACAAGGCATGCAGTGGAAACACATTTCCTCCATTCTGCAGTCACCCAATGTCTTGACAGTGTCCCAGAAAGTACACCAACTCAACAGTGGTGTATCACACACTTGTCTTACTAGTGGGGACTCAGCTTAACATTTTTCTAACCACCCCTACCCTTCCTGTACATGTGTCAACAAGGCATGCAGTGGAAGCATACCTGCTATCACTCTATGCATTCTGTGACACTTGATAGTGTCCCAGAAATTACAAACATACACCAGGGGTGTTCATCACACATGTCTCACTAGTGGGGACTCAGCTTAACATTTTTCTAACCACCCCTACCCTTCCTGTAAATGTGTCAACAAGGCATGCAGTGGAAGCACATCTGCAGTCACCCAATGCATTCTGTGACACTTGACAGTGTCCCAGAAATTACACCAACTCAACATTGGTGTACCACACACATGTCTCACTAGTGCGGACTCAGCTAAACATTTTTCTAACCACCCCTACCCTCCCTATACATGTGTCAACAAGGCATGCAGTGGAAGTGCATTCACTCCATCTGCAGTCATCCTATGCATTCTGTAACACTTGATAGAGTCCCAGAATTTACAAAAACACACCAGGGGTCTTCCCCACACATGTCTCACTAGTGGGGACTCAGCTTAACATTTTTCTAACCACCCCTACCCTTCCTGTAAATGTGTCAACAAGGCATGCAGTGGAAGCACATCTGCAGTCACCCAATGCATTCTGTGACACTTGACAGTGTCCCAGAAATTACACCAACTCAACATTGGTGTACCACACACATGTCTCACTAGTGCGGACTCAGCTAAACATTTTTCTAACCACCCCTACCCTCCCTATACATGTGTCAACAAGGCATGCAGTGGAAGTGCATTCACTCCATCTGCAGTCACTCTATGCATTCTGTGACACTTGATAGTGTCCCAGAAATTACAAACATACACCAGGGGTGTTCATCACACATGTCTCACTAGTGGGGACTCAGCTAAACATTATTCTAACCACCCCTACCCTTCCTGTAAATGTGTCAACAAGGCATGCAGTGGAAGCACATCTACAGTCACCCAATGCATCCAGTGACACTTGACAGTGTTCCAGAAATTACACCAACTGAACATTGGTGTACCACACACATGTGTCACTAGTGGGGACTCAGCTAAACATTTTTCTATTCACCCCTACCCTCCCTATACATGTGGCGACAAGGCATGCAGTGGAAGCACATTCGCTCCCTCTGCAGTCAACCTATGCATTCTGTGACACTTGATAGAGTCCCAGAAATTACAAACATACACCAGGGGTGTTAATCACACATGTCTCAGTAGTGGGGACTCAGCTTAACATTTTTCTAACCACCCCTACCCTTCCTGTAAATGTGTCAACAAGGCATGCAGTGGAAGCACATCTGCAGTCACCCAATTCATTCTGTGACACTTGATAGAGTCCCAGAAATTACAAACATACACCAGGGGTCTTCCCCACACATGTCTCACTAGTGGGGACTCAGCTAAACATTCTTCTAACCACCCCTATCCTTCCTGTACATGGCTTAACTAGGTATGTACTGGACACACATTCGCTCCATTCTGCAGTCACTCTATGCATTCTGTGACACTTGATAGTGTCCCAGAAATTACAAACATACACCAGGGGTGTTCATCACACATGTCTCACTAGTGGGGACTCAGCTAAACATTTTTCTAACCACCCCTACCCTTCCTGTAAATTTGTCAACAAGGCATGCAGTGGAAGCACATCTGCAGTCACCCAATGCATCCTGTGACACTTGACAGTGTTCCAGAAATTACACCAACTGAAAATTGGTGTACCACACACATGTTTCACTAGTGGGGACTCAGCTAAACATTTTTCTATTCACCCCTACCCTCCCTATACATGTGGCAACAAGGCATGCAGTGGAAGCACATTCGCTCCCTCTGCAGTCAACCTATGCATTCTGTGACACTTGATAGAGTCCCAGAAATTACAAACATACACCAGGGGTGTTCATCACACATGTCTCACTAGTGGGGACTCAGCTTAACATTTTTCTAACCACCCCTACCCTTCCTGTAAATGTGTCAACAAGGCATGCAGTGGAAGCACATCTGCAGTCACCCAATGCATTCTGTGACACTTGACAGTGTCTCAGAAATTACACCAACTCAACATTGGTGTACCACACACATGTCTCACTAGTGCGGACTCAGCTAAACATTTTTCTAACCACCCCTACCCTCCCTATACATGTGTCAACAAGGCATGCAGTGGAAGTGCATTCACTCCATCTGCAGTCATCCTATGCATTCTGTAACACTTGATAGAGTCCCAGAATTTACAAAAACACACCAGGGGTCTTCCCCACACATGTCTCACTAGTGGGGACTCAGCTAAACATTTTTCTAACCACCCATTCACTCCATTCTGCAGTCACTCTATGCATTCTGTGACACTTGATAGTGTCCCAGAAATTACAAACATACACCAGGGGTGTTCATCACACATGTCTCACTAGTGGGGACTCAGCTAAACATTTTTCTAACCACCCCTACCCTTCCTGTAAATGTGTCAACAAGGCATGCAGTGGAAGCACATCTGCAGTCTCCCTATTCAATCTGTGACACTTGATAGAGTCCCAGAAATTACAAAAATACACAAGGGGTGTTCCCCACAGATTAAGGACTCAGCTAAACATTTTCTTACCACCCCTACCCTTCCTGTACATGGCTCAACAAGGCATGCAGTGGAAACACATTTGCTCCATGTTGCAGTCACCCAATGCCTTGACAGTGTCCCAGAAAGTACACCAACTCAACAGTGGTGTATCACACACCTGTCTTACTAGTGGGAACTCAACTAAACATTTTTCTAACCACTCCTACCCTCCCTATACATGTGTCAACAAGGCATGCAGTGGAAGCACATTCACTCCATTCTGCAGTCACCCAATGCATTCTGTGACACTTCACAGTGTCCCAGAAATTACCCCAACTCAACAGTGTTGTATCCCACACTTGACTTACTAGTGGGGACTCAACTAAACATTTTCCCAATCACCCCTACCCTCCCTATACATGTGTCAACAAGGCATGCAGTGGAAGCACATTCACTTCATCTGCAATCACCCTATGCATTCTGTGACACTTGATAAAGTCCAAGAAATTACAAAAATACACCAGTTGTGTTCCCCACATATGTCTCACTAGTAGGGACTCAGCTAAACATTTTTCTTACCACCGCTACCCTTCATGTACATGTGTCAACAAGGCATGCAGTGGAAACACATTCACTCCATTCTGCAGTCACCCAATGCATTCTGTGACACTAGTGGGGACTCAACTAAACATTTTTCTAACCACCCCTAACCTTCCTGTACATGGCTCAACAAGGCATCCAGTGGAAATACATTTGCTCCATTCTGCAGTCACCCAATGCATTATGTGGCACTTGACAGTGTCCCAGAAATTACACCAACTCAACAGTGGTGTACCACACACATGTCTCACTAGTGGGGACTCAGCTAAACATTTTCTAACCACCCCTACCCTCCCTATACATGTGTCAACAAGGCATGCAGTGGACGTGCATTCACTCCATCTGCAGTCATCCTATGCATTCTGTGACACTTGATAGAGTCCCAGAATTTACAAAAACACACCAGGGGTCTTCCCCACACATGTCTCACTAGTGGGGACTCAGCTAAACATTTTTCTAACCACCCCTACCCTTCCTGTACATGGCTTAACAAGGTATGCACTGGACACAATTCGCTCCATTCTGCAGTCACTCTATGCATTCTGTGACACTTGATAGTGTCCCAGAATTTACAAAAATACACCAGGGGTCTTCCCCTCACATGTCTCACTAGTGTGGACTCAGCTAAACATTTTTCAAACAACCACTACCCTTCCTGTAAATGTGTCAACAAGGCATGCAGTGGAAGCACATCTGCAGTCACCCAATGCATTCTGTGACACTTGACAGTGTCCCAGAAATTACACCAACTCAACATTGGTGTACCACACACATGTTTTACTAGTGGCGACTCAGCTAAACATTTTTCTATTCACCCCTACCCTCCCTATACATGTGTCCCACAAGGCATGCAGTGGAAGTGCATTCGCTCCATCTGCAGTCATCCTATGCATTCTGTGACACTTGATAGAGTCCCAGAAATTACAAACATACACCAGGGGTGTTAATCACACATGTCTCACTAGTGGGGACTCAGCTAAACATTTTTCTAACCACCCCTACCCTTCCTGTACATGGCTCAACAAGGCATCCAGTGGGCAAACAAATTTGCTCCATTCTGCAGTCACCCAATGCATTATGTGGCACTTGACAGTGTCCCAGAAATTACACCAACTCAACAGTGGTGTACCACACACATGTCTCACTAGTGGAGACTCAGCTAAACATTTTCTAACCACCCCTACCCTCCCTATACATGTGTCAACAAGGTATGCAGTGGAAGCACATGCGCTCCATCTGCAGTCACCCTATGCATTCTGTGACACTTGATAGAGTCCCAGAAATTACACCAAAAATACACCAGGGGTGTTCCCCACACATTTCTCACTAGTGAGGTATCAGCTAAGAATTTTTCTAATCACCCCTACCATTCCTGTAGACATGTCAACAAGGCATGCAGTGGAAGCTCATTCGCTCCATCTGCAGTCACCCTATGCACATTCTGTGACACTGGACACTGTCCTACTTAAGAGATAGAGACCCTCTTATTTCCTTTGATGTCCAGACCATTGGGACCCCTCTAATGTGTGAACCATTGGAACCCCCTTTAATGTCATTGGGTCATCTCTTAATTAATAATGTGTGCACCATTGGGAGTCTACTTTGGCTCTTGCTCCCCTGAGGCACACGTACATGTACCTTAGCGTGGTGGGACGTTACAGTGCGAGCTGTTTCAGCGAGTTGCATGTTGTTGGGTTGGTTCTGCTCTAAACGACGCTGTTTTCTCTGAATACTGTCTGTAACAGGAAACGAATGCGTCGTGCGTAGTACGTAGGCTTACATTCTGAAACGATGCTTACCTATTCGCGTATACCATAGCGTCTTTGATGAATCACGTTCTGCTCTACGTGGTTACATGCACCCGTGTAGCTGCAGTGCTGTACGCGCGTACTTGCCGGATCGATGGATCGAATTGAAATGATGCCCACCGAGTTTGGTTTGTTATTAAAACCGTTACTGCTGTTACAAACGGCGCGGTTTGGCACGATTTGGGTTCTATAAAGATGCTGTGTTTTTAAAGCACTGAAGCACTGCCTGGGAAACAACTTATTGAACGGCTTGGGGTCATTGATGGTAAAAACACTGGGTTTTACAATATTTGCTCCTGCATCTGCATGGGCCACGATGACTATTCGGATAGGTGAATGCAAAGTGCCCGCAATATGATGTTGCAGAGATGCAAAGTTTAGGAGGGTGGGGCTGTGTTGTGGCAATGTATCACGTGAAGGCGATAATTATTCAATTATGTTCACGTGAGGAACTCTCGTTCTCGGACCTAACATTATTTTATATGGATACCGCGCATGCGTAAGCGCTGCCTAACTTCAACAGCTTTAAACTCTGCTTCCAAAACACGAATCAATGCAATTATTAGTTCCACAATTTGAGTATGACTTCCTCTACGGGTCTAATAATTCAAACTCTGCTTTTCACAAGTCTAATTAACGGAAATTAATAAATTTCGTTTTAAACATTTGGCTTCGTTAGGCACCAGGCAAGATGGTAAACTGTTTATTGGCACGATTATTGGATGCTCCTTTGCATAGATTTACCGCGATATTGGTGATTTATATGCTATAGCTTGACTTTGAGCGGGGGTTTTCCCGCAAAAACCTTAGATAAGGTAGATCACGTGATAAGTAATATTAATAGCTATAAAAATTAATTTTTACATACTCTCTGGGGGTTGTTGCTTGTTGATCAATGCATTGGCATGTATTAAATAAACTTAATAATAAATTTTAATAACTACATATTAATAGCTTTAAGTTAGTCATTGGCATGATTTTTACTTCAAACAGCATAATTTTACAATGTTCAGTTCTGGAGTTATAGCAATTCAAACATTTTGCGCGACTTTTGGATCACCCTGTATATAATAGATATATATTATTACATACATGTACTTATATAGCATAATCCCCCACTCACATGTGAAACACACAACACTTCAATCGACCACCTCCAACTTACACCTACATACATGCATGCTTATCCTCCATACACCATCCCAAAGTCTCATCCACAAACACTCATACAATACAACTAACACGCGCACACCGCCTTCCATCATCGCACTGGCAACAGCATTGAGCCATGCAATGCATGTAACTGGAAGAAGTGTATATATACAAGTGGTCTATTGACCAAACATCCAACACAGCACTCTTATCTGCATTCATATCATCCCAAACAACAATCACACATTCCACCACACAGATATACATATACACATACGTATATATAACACCCACTCACAAATCACACAGCACTTCAATCGACCACCTCCTGTCATTGCACATTCCTCTTAGGCACCTACATACATGCAACCTCCCATACACAACTGCACTTATCCCAAAGTCTCATCCACAAACACTCATACAACACAACTAACACACACACCGCCTTCCATCATCACACGCTACAACCTCCTTCATAACTGTAAATAGCCTGACAGATAGTACCTGCATGAGCATTGTAGAATGACTTTTCAAAGCAAACTGGGCTGTCAACTGATCTACGTTAGTAGGTCCTATCAGAGACCATCTATATATGATCTCTGGTTTGAAGTGTGATGAATACGATTAGCAAATACCCGATTCCACTATTGCCGAAGTGCCGTAGAATCAGTTGGACTTTAGCGAGCGTATTTGGATACAGCAGCTCTGCAGTGGAGTATCTACAACTTAGTAAAACTTTCGACGCTTAGAAATCTCAGACAACAGAGAAACGCTCACTCGTTCCCACACTCGAACCTAAAAAAAGTTTCTCCATCTGGATCTGATAAGATAAGATTCGCTCGGATAAGAGGTTTATTGCGCTGTATCTTTGTCACGATTGAAGCGTAATGTGCGGAAGCACTAGAACCAACAAGTAACAAACTTACTGCCGATCGAATTGGGTTATTATTTTCGTAAGGGGAGTTATGCTTGACACAATTTCAATCATTAGCAACTTAGCAATAGCCCACAACAGATTTTATCGGCCCGTGGAAGACATAAAAATTAGGTTAGTAAACCCTTGCTTGTGGTTGAACACGTTCTATATAGTTACTTTATTTTAGTCACGTTTCTCCCAAATGCTTGACGCGTCTAAAATGCCGTCATGTCGATCGTCAGTGAAGAGTAAAGAATTCATATCTAGAAGATTGCCAAGTTAAATGATGACAGTTGTGCTGACGAGTCGCAAGATATTGAATGTGAGGAGCGTGACAGTTTTCATGAAGCGCGTGAAAAAAAAAAGAAGGCTTACGAAAGGAATTGCTATACAAAGCCAATCCTGAGAGTAGGAAAGGCCTACAACGATCAAAAATCGAGAACTGATTTTAGCAGATCAATATTGATTCAGGCCAAGAGAGATATCTCAAGGATAAACAGCTTCAGGAAAAGAAATTCTACGAGTTAGGAGAGTTTGCAATGTATACCGTCAGGGCCGGTGAGAGCCGTGGTGAGGCCCGGGGTAACATATCGTTTGGGGGCCACGTAGGCCCTGACAATACGAGCGGGGGGGGGGGGGGGGGGGGGGGGGGGGGGGGTTCCCCCTTGAGATTGGCCAAATACGAGCGGGGGGGTTCCCTCTGAGATCGGCCAAATACAAGTTTTTATACTACATCCGTAGTACTGCTAGTACATGTACGTTTAAACTGCATACACTATTTAGCCATAATACAATTTTTATTCACGCGCAACTGGCAAGGGACCGGTTAGAGTATATCGTGTGCGTTTACTATTCGTCTGCCTATGCATACTATATATGGTGTTCAATTTGGTCTTACATGTAAACCTTGTCATACATCTAGCTTCTATGGCTGCTAAAACATGCACATGGACCTCCAATCCTCCATGATGTTCTCCTGTTTTCAGCTGGAACCTATTTGCAGCTCTTTTAAGAGCTACACATGTATGAATTTGTCTAAGAGATATGCATGCCGGCAGGACTAACACTTCCTGTATGAATCCATGCATGTGTGGTGTCCCAGCATGTGGTCTTAAGCTTTGACACATATACTATGGCTGCAAACCTGAACATGGAACAATCCTTCCCTGGGTTCTCCAGTACATCATCTGGAACCAATTACCAATCTATCTAAGAGATTTATGCTTTGCAGGCCTAGGATTATCAAATGGCCAATGGTACCAAGTAGCTCTATCTATGCATGTAGGCCCTCACCCCGAATTAAAAGAGGCTTATGAGTTCACACAATCATAACCCAGAATCCTATCCTTATATCAGTTCTCTATCCAAAACTGCTCTTAAAAATAGACCTGCCTCCTTCCCATGCATGTGTTTGCATGCAATTTAATATATTGCTGTCTGCACGGTATGTGAACATATATATGTTTCTGTGTCTAGTACCTAGTTACTCTGTGTCCGGCAACTTTTATACATTTTATCTTGCATCTTTACATCCATAAAACCACAAGCCCGTATATATGAATACCATATCATATACATGTATGGTGGCCCAGTGTGTGTGGTTGTCATATGTCATACATGTAGCTTCAATGGCTGCTAAAACATGCATGCACATTTCAGCTGGAACCAAGTACATGCAGCTCTTTTAAGAGCTATCAATTTGTGTAAGAGATTTATGCTTTGCAGAACTAACACTTCCTGTATGAATCCATGTTCTCATGCATGCAGCGCATAAAAATGAGTGAAACAAGATATAAAAATTTAAAAAAATAAAATTGGTGATGTAGGATTTACAGACAGCAATTGAGTAAAAAGTAAGGAAACCGGCAAGGAATTACGGATATTATGCATTCATTAAAATAAATTGCATACCTACATTTAGCACTCAATTTCAGGCAGGTAGATTTGCTAAACAAATGTAGGTCTGTAACATTTATAATTTATATTTTTAAAATGAATGCATAATATCCGCACTGTGTAAAAAGGGTTGTTATACAGTACTGTATAACGCGTGTATTCATGTGTTATGCACACGTTATACACGTGTTATCCGCATGTGTATATAACTTTGCGTATGGATACTCTATACACAGTTGCGTATAACAACTATAGTATAACACTGTGTATAACTTCTGTATAACATTTTGTATAACAATGTATAACAATATGTATAACAATAGAAAACACAGCGTATAACATACTAATGAATTTTTAATTAGTCGCTCGTTTCCAGGCCTCTTCTATAAATATTATGATACAAGCAAGTACATAAGTACATGCATGGAACAACAACAACAAAAAACAACAGAGAACGAGTTCATTCGGCGACAGTGAAGCATCCAGCAGGTGGAAAGGCCATCAGGAAAGTTCCAAGCGCGGTGGGCTCCTTCCATGGCGCCTGAGTCCAGAAACGCGTTTAGTTCCTATGATCTCCTCTTATCATCGTCCCATTGTCCAGTTCTTCCTCTTCCGACGCGTTAAGTACATCCCTTTCTTGCATGATCTGTTACTTGTTCGGATCGCCGCTCCCATAGCTATAGTGTATATAATTAATACTAGACAACATTTTTTAATTCAAGCGCTTACCTAGTTGTGCTCGGATTGGATGCCCTTCTTTTGAATCGGCTTCAGAATGCGTTTCAGAGTTAGGTTGTAATTCGCTATGCCAACTACATTAGCAAAAATGAAAGGACTCACACCTTTAACAGACAACAAGTATACCTTCAACCCCTTCTTCGCTGATATCCGAGACATCACTTTAGCATTATGGACGCTTGAGGGTCTGAGAACAAAGAATTCTCGTTACCAATACAAAGCCACACTGCTTACGCTTCTTGAGACTTCAGCTGATTCTCTAGTAGGAAGGGGAAAAAAGAAGCTGATATAAAGTTACTGTACCTGCACAGAAAGTGATGTTCTACTCTCTCGAGTTGGTGTTACAGAGACAGTTTTGGTCGCAACCTCGCTTACTAATAGTTGTAAACATCCGCTGCTGAAAATGATTCTCCTGCTGGAGTAGTGCAAACAGCATCGCCATGCTGCCTAGGACCCAAGGTTCGGCGCGGTGTTCTTCGTCATGGTACTACTGTGACATGAATTGATCGTTGCTCAGGAACCTGCATGTTCGAGGATAAACTTTGGAATTAGCCACTAGTCCCTCAATTTACTTGATAACCCACCTAAGATACTTCTTCTGGCTGATAAGGAACGTACGGTTAGTTCCAGTATTAGATTTCCCGACGATAGCGCCATAAATGCAATCATGTGGCTTTGAAGAGTCTACGCATGCGCGTTACATTCCATTTCAAATGGAAGCCTCGTACGCGCTGTATTTGTTCTGTTCAAAGAGGAGTTTCAAAAGCAAAAGTAAATATATTTGATGCACACAGGAATATAGGGTCTGGCCACGAAAATAATTCTATTTGATGCATACCAGCGACCATGACTCTATTAAATGCACACCAGGGACTGCCACTTCATTTATCCAATTCAATACAAACCTGGGTCTGGCCACTATCTTGATTCTATTTGAAGCACACTAGGTGTGGTCGCTAACATGATTCTATCTAATGCCCACCAGGGACTACCACTAGCATGATTTGATTTGTAGTTTTAGCTATAGTCATGCTAGCGGCAATCCAGTCATTGTAGAGGTGTGCATCAGATAGAATCATATTAGCGGCCAGACCCGGTGTGCAACAAATAAAGTCATGCTATTGGAATTGGCCAGTCCCTGGTGTGCAGCTGCTAGGTTTGTGGTATCGACCAGCTGACCCTGGTGAGCACCAAATAGAAACATGTTAGCGACCTGACCTGGCCGATGTGCATCAAATTGAATCTTATTCACTTCAATGTAATAGAGTCTTGGTAGTGACCAGGATAGCCTGATTTAATTGATGCAGATTCAATCTGATGAGCCACTATCCTGATTCCATTTGATGCACATCACTCTAAAAGATGCACACCAGGGATTGGTGATAGCATGATGTATAGAAGAAGTGTACTGTGTTCATTGCTATAAGTACTCACAAACTTGCTTTTTTACAAAGTTCATATGTGACCACACCCCTTTATGTAAGACATCTATTAACATGACATGTACATGGATGGAAAAGAGTGTACAACCAGTGCAGATTGAATATTACACAACATGTACATGTACAGATGTAACAATACACCAAATATAAGTTCTCCCAGTTTCCATCAATGTAAAGCTTGATTCTATCGGGATAAAAGTATATTAAGACATCACATCATGATCATGCAAACATACCATATATACAATTTTGCTGAAGACTAGTGAGAAGGATAGATTCTTTGGGCACACAGCCACTTGATGGCAGTAATACTTCAGTGCCACCTCCATGGAAGCTGCCAGGCCTCTAGCTAAACCCTCTGCCATATTTTTTTTCTGAATGCTCCAAAATTACAATGTACATTGGCCCCTTTCAAACCAATAACCTGATTCTGAGCATCTTCAAGCTCCATTCTTCTGCCTGGTCCTACTCGCACAGAAATAAGCACACACAGACAAAGGTAAATATATGCGGATGCACATGCACATACTGTACAGTGTGTACAAAATGCTGTAGCTGCATGCACACATGCATAGAAGCACGACACTAAAATGTATGCACGTGCATACCACATAAAAATGCACCTGTAATACATGTGCACACACATGCACAAAAAGCACAAACACATATGTACAGCGACATATATGTACCAATAACCAGAAGAGCTATGGTTGGCCAGCTTGATCACAGCACCCCTTTGCAACCCTAATGTATGTTAGAACTTCTTGATGAAAGTGTGTGTATGTGTGTGTGTACATATGTATGTGTCTTAGTGTGTGTATGTGTGTTTAAGTGTGTGTTAGGGTTAGGGTACTGTTTAGGGAGCTAAACAGAGTTTAATGGGGCTCTGGTAACTCTCTATCAGCATTTGTGGGCAGAGGCTTGTGGTTACATAGGCTCATGGTCTTAGGTGGATGGGAGCCTCATCCTCCCTATTATTACCCTTTGTGCACCATGGCCGGCTTATGAGACTATATGCACACATGGGCAGCCTCCCAGCAGTCCACTGGTGCTTCAGGAGAGCTTGTCTGTTTGCATCACCCACCCTCCACCCCTGCGTCACCTTCGTACCCTTTCTGTGTATTTCTTACTTACTGCCATCATGCCCATTCATATAAAATACAGCCAGGGCGGGTTCCTTCCGGGCTTAACCTTCTAACTCAGGGACCCAAGCCTGGGCCAGCGTCCTGGCTTGGTACGCAGGTCACCCAGATGGTGGCCATGAGTGCCACCAACTGGTGCTTGTCTCCCCAAGTCTCCCCCCACATGACGCATGGCTTGGCCACAGGGACTCCCAACTGGTGATCTACGGGAGCTACCCACGGCCAACAGGTCAGGGTTGGCAGGGTCACAGCTCAGAGGGGTTCACGCTCTGGCCCCCTATTCTCGCCAATCAGTGAACTGAGATGTGTTGGACAGAAGCAATTGTAGCTGAGGAGCTAGGGGCTGGGTGCATACACCTACTTAGCCTGGGGAATTTAGTAGGCTTGGTAAATAATGGGTTAGTGTGTGTGTTAGTGTGTGCATGTGTGTACACATGTGTGTGTGTGTGTTAGTGTGTGCATGTGTGTACACATGTGTGTATGTGTGTACACGTGTGCATGTGTGTGTATGTGTGTACACATGTGTGCATTAGAGTATGTGTTAGTGTGTGTGCATTGTGTGTACACATGTGTGTGTTAGTGTGTGTGTATGTGAGTGTAAACATGTGCGTGCCTGTGTGTGTGTGTGTGCATGATGAGTGTTTAGTAGGTGATGGAGTTGGTGTTAGGGTGAGTAGGAACGTTAAATACTAAACCATCTGGTCATGTGTCAAGCACAGATCCTGCATGCTTGATATAGAACCAGTGATCTAGAATATGCACACCTTGATCTGAGACCCCGACAAGGTCATTATGGAAGGGCCCAAAAACATATATATGTTGTGTACACATGTATACATGCACGCATATACATATGAATACATACATGCATATAATGAACTCATGAACCAAATGCACACATACATGTTCTGACACACTGACAAACACGCACACACACACACGCGCGCGCGCACACACACACAATTTGAAAAACAGAAACCTTACACACGCACACGCACACACGCACACACACGCACACACACACATGCACACACACACAGTCTGACACACACATACACACGCAGCATGTAGCCTGACCCTGGGCGTCTACTACTTACGATCAGATCAGAAAAGTTTAGTACTAAAAATTCAGTATACAACCACAAATTATTTTAATATACTGTATAGCAAAACTGCATTGGCTTATCTTGCAGTGGTGGCTCCATCCCACGCGACGTCTACATAACTTGCGGCTTTTTGGCTGCACACGTCAACATGCACTGAAACTGTATAGATGATTCAGGTTCAAATGTGCGCAATTCGTCGCTAGAGCTCTATTTTTTCTAGCACGTGTGAACGTACATTTTAGCCAGACCTCCGACCAACCAGATACGCTATCCCTCTGCTTGTTTGGAGCTTCGGAACACGTAGGCATCTTTTAGAATTAGTAGCCTATTATTAAAAATAGCTAGTATATATTGTGTGCATATGTGCAACGAATTACGCCCTCGGATCGGTAGAATGTAATTAGCATAGTTATACACAGTTATACAAAATGTGTATAACAACTGTGGTTTTTTGATCAGCACACAGTTATACACTATTATACGCAATGTGTATAACAGGTACTGTATAACTATACTTGTATAACAATGTTATACAGGCGAGTATAACAACCTTTTTACACAGTGCCGTAATTCCTTGTTTCCTTACTTTTTACTCAATTGCCGTCTGCAAATCCTATATCACCAATTTTATTTTAATTAAATTTTTATATCTTGTGCTAATGTTGAATTATATAAAACTAACTGCATGGCTCAAGTACATTACAAATTTAAGTGAAGAGGTAACCATGTTGTACAGAGTAGGCACATGCATGCTTATTACCAACGCCCGAAGCTAAACTGGTGGGGTTCTCCACACCATGGATATACAGCCATGGCAATCATGCGTACGCAGGGTTGGGTAAGGTATACAATAACCGGACGGGAACTAACAACGTAAAAGATTTATGTACGTGTCATAGCAACATGCAAAGTTATGCGTAATAAACAATACACGCGACGTCAACCGTTGGCGTAACAATAAGTGATGTAATTTGTGAACGTTCGAACCCTCATGATCTGCATGATACAATTATTTAGTGAATGTTGTGCAGTTACTTCAAGTTTTTAAAACCCTTCCCAGTTACGGACAAAAAAAAAGAAAAAAAACATGAACGTACATATCATGTATGTTCATGCACGTGATGCCAAGTGGGTGTGCCCGAGGGTGTGCCAATTGCTGTACATGGACAATCCGTGCAACGCAACACTGAGGGCTGTTTATAAGCCAGCCCTTATAGTGTTGAGTGGGACCGGGGGTGCGGCCGTGCTGATTTGCCTGCTTGCCGTTATCCTCGTCGTGGCTAAGAGACTCTACGAACTCTTCGCCTACCGACTAGCGCTCTACCATGTGGTAACCGGGCTGTTAAGCGGGGCGGCTTGCGTCTTAGAGGCGCTGTCATTGCTGTACTATCCCCCCAGCAGCGACTACCCGCCAACAGCCTGTATCGCCGTTGCTTTCACCATTCAATACTTAGTTTGGATGAAGCTGTGCTTCACCTTCTGGGTGACCTTTCACCTCTTCTCCTACGCCGTCTTCTACAAGAACCTCAAGAAGTTTGAACTTGTGTACGTTTTGACGGCACTGCTGGTACCGGCAGTTGTTTCTATCATTCCATTCACTACGGGCTCCTACGGTTTAGCCGGGTCGTGGTGCTGGATACAAACTTGCACAAGCGGCTCAGAGGAAAATAAAGCAGGCGTAATCGAGCAGTTTGCACTGTGGTACGTCCCCTCGATCGTCCTTCTCTTCCTCGACTGCGTCGTTGTTGTGGTGATGGTGGCCGTGCTGTCATGCAGGACGTTCGTGGAAAGGAAGGGCAGGAAAGAGGCGCTGTTGGTCATGAAGAGGCCGCTCCAACAGTCAGCTCTGAAGCAGCTCCTCCCGCTGCTGGTCTATCCGGTCACGTGGTGCCTACTGTCCATCCCTCCTCTCGTGGATCGCGTATACGATGCGATGAATACGCGTAACGACGGTCTTACGGTGGCCAACGCCTTCTGCACCTCCGCCTGGAGCCTTGCAGCCGGATTGGCACTTGTCGTGCACATCATTTTGGTTTCAACGGGCACAAGAAAAGGCGGGCAGGAATCGAGCCATCCTACCCTCTCCACCAATGACAGACATAGTGCGGATTCCGCCCTATACTGGACTAGTAATTATGGTACAAGTGGCACAGTACCTATGGATGAGGCGAAACGCAAGGGAGCACAAGCATCAGAATTTGAGCGCACGTAGCTGATTTATGTTGCATCTCAGCATGTGTGTGTGCCCTTGTGTGTGTGTCCTTGTGTGTGTGTGTGTGTGTGTGTGTGTGTGGGTGTGGGTGTGCACATGCATGTGTGTGCATGGGTGTTTTTGCTTGTGTTTTAATCTGTGAATCAGTGCATGTGTGTGTGTGTGCCTGTGAATCAATGCATGTGTTTGCAGGCAGAATGTAAAAATTGAGTTCATTTTGATTTGATTTATCTGATTTGAATGTAGCATATGGTGCATGCCACTGTTCTGATATGTCCAAGTGTCCAAGCCCATGGTGTACATTTTATTACAGTATTCAGTGCAGTTTGTGATTACAGGTATACATGTACATGTAACATAACGCCATACATGTATATGGTATTAGATTTTTAGCAAAACATCTATGGATATATACATTTGTATCTCTTCATTGTTTATCAGTTATTTTATAATGTTTTATTATGTTGCATTATATTTTTAAATAATACAAAACAGTATGATATAGACCTATAATCCAACTTGGAGCTATCTTAGAAAGGGTATGTAGCTGTAGCATTCACACTGACTATGTTCTGAAGATTGAGATTCAACTGGCCATTGATCTCATCGAGTATCATGGGCTTTGGCTGGGCAAGTCTGGACTCTGGAGGCAGCTGAGGAGATGCTTCCTTTCCCATATAAGTTTCAACCACCATAGCTAGGGTATAATTATCATTATTATTATTTAGTATATACATCTATACATTAGTACAGTTATTGAGATACAACAGTATTATTGTAACCAAAACTATAATGTTAGTATTAATACAAAACGATATTATTATAAATACAGAATCATGCTAAGACGATCATATAACAGACACATAGGAAGCAGTTGTAAAGTTGTCAGGCGAGCATAGTGATTGCCTGGGTCTGAGGCAGAGCCCCAGAAACTCACGGATACATAAACAGTATTCCAATGTCAAGATGATATCAAAGGGATTGCTTTAGCAATCAATCTAGTTGTCGTGTGGAAAGGACTAATATGCATGGGCAGCAAGAGGTACACAGGACCATCCCAAATCGACACACTTCTGGCCATTGGCTGTGTGCTTTCTCACCTCTGTAGTCTTAGCTGCTGCACCAGCGTCACACCCGCTGCATTAAAAATGTTTGCATTGAGCGGTGAAATGACAGCCAGGTCTTATTATTCTACTGCTTATGATATTATTATTAACCAGACCCAACCAGCTCAGATCTAGAGAGACTGCGCTGGTTATTTCTGCTACAAGCCTACTTTTCCCTAAAAATTGATAAAGGAAGTGGCATTCTTCCTAAAGACCAATCCAGCTTGACCGGCCAGTCCCCCTCCCTATAATTTATATCTAACTTATTTGTCTGTCTCAAGTACTAAGAGAGTTGTATGCTGCTAATTTGGAGCTTTGTTTCTTGTCAGTGGTATGAAATAGTCTCATGCTAATTTATACACATATAAACCTGTCACTTGTCACTAAATATCACTTTTTGGGTGGTCCAAGGTATGCTAGATACCGAAGATATAAAAATTTCTCTGGCAGATATCAAGTTTTTACGATATTTGAGCTTAATATCTACACGTACATGTAACTCCTGATTCTTTTATCTCCAAAGCGTCAAAATTGAAATCCATGTTCAAAAGTAATGTGGTTATTCATATCTTCTTTTCGTTTCAGTTTCAATAAACTATTGCTGAGTTATAGGTTTGAGAACATCAAGTAGACATTTTGCGGTACTACACGTTTTGGGGGCATTTTGGGGGGATGGACAATGTTTATTTGTATGCTTCAGTCTAATTATCATTTTACATCACAAACCACAATACTTTTTTTGAATTGAAACTTATTAATAACTTTCAATCTGCATCCATTTTGGTGTCTTTTGCAGTAATTTTTTCATCAATATAGCTTTTCCTAACTGTCTTATTATCTGAGACAGACAATAATTGACGTTATGTATAGCTGGACCTCTAGCTCCTCCAGGTAGCTGATGGTCACCCAGTGGTCATGGCCAGTTTTAAGCAACACCTGTGCAACAACACACACGGCAATGTACCTTCCTGTAATGATCCTTACCAATCCTTGAGAGAATCCTTTGAAAACCAGCTAAATGTGGAAATTGATTTATAAATTGTGCACTTTCAATAATTGTTTTATACTTGTAACTGAGTGATAAATCTTCAACACAATCAACAAGGAAGAATTATATGTGTAATATAAGTTCAATAAAATTAACAGCATGAACAATGAAACATATATTGCATATGGTTTTCAATTTGATGTCATTTTCCCATGTAATAACTTGTATTTACTCAAGTCAAGTCGGAGCTCATGATTTTATCTTATGAACAAATGCAATCGATTCTAATGTAAGTATAAATATGCCTTAGAAGTTGTTTTTTTGGAGCGTCAAATTTTTCCAAATGGCATTTATTCACTGCAGTTTTCAGTACCCTTCCAAAACAGGTTTTCAAGTGGCATATCCCTTTTTTTAAAGCTTAATTTGTACATATTAAATGATCCCATGCAAACATCTATCGGTTGTAGCTAATCCCCATTCTGACTCGGAGTATCTGTGGCTATTTAGAAGTAGCATCAAGTTGACATTCTAAAGGAGCTATCCTAGAGAGAACAGCTGTTGCATTGGCACAGACAAGGTAGAGGTTCAACCAACCATTGATCTCATTGAGTACAAAGGGCTTTGGCCGGCACATGCATGGTGGCGGCAACGCCGGCAAGTCTGGAGGCTACTGAGGAGATGATGGCAGTGGCTTCCTTTCCCCAGGCCCCATAAATTTCATCCACCGTAGGGACAAATACCGATCCTATAGTTCTGAGCATTTTGGATCGTTGACTTGCATTGGTGTTTACAGAAAAGTAACACATGCAGTGTCCTAAAAAAAAACGGCACAACTGTTTCTCCAGGCTACACATGTACACTTCGTAAAATGAACTGATCGCATGCATCGCTTATGCATGCAGTCCATAACAAATGGCTCCTCGCGCGAACCTTCTCAATTAAAAAAAAGCAAATTATTATACATGTATCAGTCACTGTGTAAAAAGGGTTGTTATACACTAGTGTATAACATCAATTAGTTGTGTATAACACTGCGTATTGAGACGTTATACACACGTATACGCAATAACGTCTATATACACACTGTTATACAGAAGTGTATAACAATACCTTTTTCATAGTGAGTACGCGAATAAATAAATGGGACAGTGTTCAGCAAGATCGGGCTTTTGTGGGTTTATAATTTTATCACTATAAAAATTGCACGTTGTACTATACAACACATCTTCGCGACGGTACTACGCTTTCCTTTCAAATTTCGTACACTTGTTCCTACACCATTTCTCTGTGTGAAGATTGATATTTGTGATCTACACCTTTTCCGTGCCGTGGATACAACAATCGTTAACCCCGCGGGTTAGAATTCCTCATTTCTCCACGTACGAGTGTTGATCAAATTCGGGTTGTACATAGAGGTGTCCTGTAGCTATTGATTTGTTCTGTTCGTTAATTTCTATATTATCCGTAACGGAGATACAATTGAACAAACTACGGGCACGTTTTCCCGCTTGATTCGCGCCAATGATTTTGGCAAATCGAGTCCCGCTCAGTGAATGGGAAGGCGGTGATTGTATCATTGGCGCGAATCAAGCGGGAAAATGTGCCTGTAATTTGCTCAACTGTATCTCCGTAACGGATAATACAGAAACTAACGAACAGAACAAATCAATAGCTACAGAACTCCTCTATGCACACTCCGAATTTGACGCGTTTTCAACACTCGTACGTGGAGAAATGTGGATTTCTAACCCGCCGGGTTAACGATTGTTGTATCCACGGCACGGAAAAGGTGTAGATCACAAAAATCGATTTTCACACAGAGAAATGGTGTGGGAACAAGTGTACGAAATTTGAAAGGAAAAGGTAGTACCGTTGCGTAGATGTGTTGTTTAGTACAACGTGCAATTTTTATAGTGATAAAATTATAACCCCACAAGCCCGATTTTGCTGGACACTGTCCCAAATAAATATGATGTACATGTATGTCAAAGCTATTACTCGGCTTGTATGTTTTTACGGATTATATATAAGATCATTTTCGAAGTGGGAATCTAGCGATCGAAACAGCCATGCAGGTTCTCAAAAGTTGCATTAGAGGAGGGTCCAAACCCCCAAACTCCACGGGTGAATTATCACCGGCACCATCTCTGCAGGAACTAATCGTCAGTTAACTCGGTGCTGCCCCTGGCTTTAGCTGACTCGTCACGAATACGATATGCTAAACGGTTTTTTGAGCAACAGCATGCAGGCCCATTGTTTAGAAATGAGATGGAGCTATACGTACAACGTTTATGTGGCGCGGCTAATAATGCAATACATGGGGTCGAAATTGAATGCCTATAGCCTCACGTGCGCCGCGTACGTTAAGCGGAGTTAAACCAATTCTGCCTATCATGTTTGTTGTGTGTGTGTGTGTGTGTGTGTGTGTGTGTGTGTGTGTGTGTGTGTGTGTGTGTGTGCGTGCGTGCGTGTGTGTGTGCATGTGTGCGTGTGGGCGCGCGCAAGTGTGCACGTGTGTTTCATGCTTGCTTTTCACGCGCCTTAATCGGTATTAAAACTATCAATAATCTCACATTGGAGTCACTGAGGTAAACTGATAAACCTATGCAATTAATGAGCATATAAGTTGACGTCCGCGCGCGTGTCAGGGAAGTGTCTTTCAGTTGCTAGCGTGATTGCGAAGCTCTACTACAAATTGTACTAACGCGTACAAATGATTATTAATGGTGGCTATTACAATTGCTGTACTGTGTTTGGAAAATGCTTTTTGCTGTGGCACTTTACTTTGATGCTGATGAGAAACTACATTTTAAAATAATTACCAAGTATATGCCTTACGCTTGGTAAAAACATTGTTTTCAAGCATTCATTTTGCTCCATTCGGCAACTTTGCTGAGTTTAGCTTTCGAAAAATTTCTTTCGGCACCTTGCTATATAGGCTAGCTGATTATACAACTCCAGTGAGCGCCTGCGGTGGCTGTAGCAATGCCGCTATCGCTATGGGTAGTTTCGATTTAGGCTGGAAATAAAGCCTGCATGGAATGCAATGCAGCCCTATTTAATTGCCAAATTCAGTTAGGTCTGCATCGTAACATATTGATTAAATTCCTATAATCCTAACTACATGCAGTGTATAAAAAACGGCTGTATTAACACAAGCAGTGCTTACACATCGTTACATGTGGATGCACAGGGTTTAATTAATTCTTATATATCTAATTTTGTTAAAACCATGTCAGTAAATAAATGAACTTCCCATTTACTATAATACATATCCAATATTCTCTGCACTCACACACACACACGCTGCATACGCACACGCACACGCATGCACTATACGCGCATGTGTATGCCATTACATCACCTCTAAGCTAGGAAAATCCGTGCAAAATGTTCTCGAACGTTTTAATCAGTTAACTGTACCACAACCAGAATGGTGCATGTATACATGAACATTAAAAAGCTTTCATAGGCTTATGGGAAACATAGTCTTGTTCCCAGATTCCGCACTCACGTACGTTAGCATCGTTATATGCATGTGATAACGCTTACGCAAGTGAGTCTGGGAACGAAACTAGGAAAAATTGAAAGTTCAGTGATACAAGCAGTCTGCAATTAAGAGGAGGCGATTAAAAACCTTTGTTTGAGGTCATGAGTGTTACGCCAGGAGCATGCGGGCATAGTTCTTAGCAGTGTTGCCGCGATATATCGCGAAAGGCGATATATCGCGATTAAATGTTTATATCGCGAAAGGCGATATATCGCGAAAGGCGATATATCGCGATTAATCTTTAGTCATATCGCGAAATAAACGTGTACGGACGTAAACAAAGATATACAGAAAGAAAATTTAGAAACGAGCAGAGAATAAGTATACATTTAGGTATATCAATGAAAATAAAACCAGTTCAGTTTGAATTTTGCCTTAGAAATATACGTTTGCCAATGCAGCAAGATGCCACGCCCCTACGGGCGCAACCTTTTCTTCTCAAGGAAAATACCTAAGCAAAAATGCACAAGTACTTGCTTGCTGGTTTAGCTGTGGTAGGGACGTATGACTCATGATTCCTCCACCACAACAATATGGATCATATTTTCTGAAATTGATTTAATTCTGCTGACAGGCTGCTTGGGAACGTACATTGCGCAAGATTTTTTTGTGCTATCCAAAGCCTCCCATACGGCAGTTTTGAAGGCTTTGCGATTAACGCTCATAAAATCGTCTGTGGTAGCAAGTACATTTAGCTTATATACACGTATATGTACCATATCCTTCATGGTAACCATAACTATTCACCGCAACATTTAATAACCGAGCTATAATTGATCATGAATAATTTAATATATCGCGATATTTATATCGCTCATATCGCGATATATCGCGATATAGACGATTATAGATGAAGGCTATTTCGCGGCAACACTGGTTCTTAGTCTACAAAGCTCCGATCTTTCCCTTCGTAGTACTAAAACGGTCCTGTGACATGTACCGCATGCAACACCCTGGTACATGTATATATAATGGTACATGTACACATGAACATTAAAAAGCTTTTATAGGCTCATGGACAAACATAGTCTTGTTCCCAGATTCACTCACGTTAGCATACGTTACGTACGTACATGGGATCAGCTAGAAATCGAGTCCGCCGTAACCGGTAAACGTTAATATATGAATGTAAGTGCGGTCAAGTCACGTACATGTATCATACTGTTACAGTGGTGATGGAATCCATACATTTTAGGGTCTGGGTGACGAAATGATGTGTGAAAGGCCATGGCGGCCAGATGTTGAGATGGATAATAATTAACAGTATAGATAAAAAGTGACGTGTTTAGCCACACGTGTCGGGTTCCCACATTATCACAGCTGAAGTCTACGTCTACGGAGTTGTGTTAATGTATAGTGGGTAGAAAAAACTGCGCTGAAAATGGAAGCGGACTAAAAAGTGCTGTGTCGAATTAATAAGGGTAGCATTAAAATGCATGGGATTATAGGAAACGTATTATTTATTCCTTACCACGTGACTATGTATTTAATATCTGCCTGATGTTTCATCTGCGCGCTGCGTACTACAACGCATCAATTAAACACCTCAAATGACTCTAGTTCTGATGTCCTGGGTAATAAGTACCTGTATTCCTATTGGCTAGCTCGCAAGAGGTGGAGGACCGAAACGAGCTGCTCCAATTCACTGACTCCGTACTGTAATATGCAGCACTGCTCCCAAAGTCCTCAATGGACCCATACCGTGCACGTCTTTCCCCGAGGGTCTTTGACGCTCTGTTGCCCAGCACAAGTAGAACATGAATCACCATGGTTACGCCTGCAGCCAGACTCCAGGCGGGGGTGCAGAATGCGTTAGCTAACACGAAGCCCCACCTGGGAATGGAGTAAGCGCGGTAGACACCTTCCAGCAAGGAAGGAATTACCATGAGACACCACGTGACCGGGTAAGCAAGTAGAGGCAGTAACTGATTTAGGTCACTCGTGTAAGTCGGCCTTCTGATGACTAGAACGGCCCTGTCCCGGTCCACCTTCTCCGCATACATTCTGCAAGCCAGAGTAACGACCACAGTGAGGAGGGTTACAGTAACAAGGACCAGCATTCCCGCCGCGGGGCCGTGCCAGAGCGTCAGCTGCGCGGCGACGCCCTCTGACTGGGCATTCGAAGAACACTCGTTCATGCTCTTAATCCAGCACCACGCGCCGGCTAGCCCGTACGAGGACGAGGGTGATGCCACGGGAACGATGGACATCACCGCCGGTATCAATAGAGACGCGAAAATGCACAGGATCTCGAGTTTCTTGAGGTCTCGGTTGCAGATGGCGGAGCAGAAGAGATGGATGGTCACCCAGCCCGTGAAACACAACTTCATCCACAGGGAGTACTGCATCAAAAAAGCTATTGCAGTGCATGGATTATGAACCGAAACCGGATCGTCGTAGTACAAAACGGAGAGCAACTCGCACGCACAGACAGTCCCACTCACCAGTCCGATAAACACGTGGTAGAGGGCAAGGCGGTAGGCGAAGAGCTTGTGCAGCCTCGCGACGATGACCAACACGGCGGCTAGCAGGCATACTAGGGCGGCTGCCCCTCCCGTCGAACTAAGGACGAATAAGGCGGTTAGCTTGAGCTCGATGTCCGACACGCTACAGTTGGGCTGGGAGTTGCCGGCCATTTTTGGTGTCACCTGTGTGGCATTTCAAGTGACAACTATGATGAGCATTCCAAAGGAAAGGAGTTAATTAGATTAGTATATTGCTCAGCCCAAAGTCTCGTGATGTGATCGATAAAACAGGATCCTTCTTGCACCTTCCGGTTCCATGTACATGTACATGTAATATAACTACATGTACTGATACAATCATTCGTGATTTGAGCCCAGGCTGAGTCATTGTCGCACTCTCCAATTTTGCCAATTTATAATAACACGTGCTGCATAGTTAGGTATATTATATTTATAAGCCATAGGAATAAAATTATATCAATATTCTGAGTGTTTATTTAGAGACAGGCCATGGCCTTACTAGAGACCTTAATCAGCTGGCAAAACCAGCTGCACTGGACATTATACCCCTCTGCCCAGCCATCATAGGTTAGTCATGTCTACAAGCTGGTGCAGCTGTCCTTGCAGCAGAGGCCTGTAAGCTACACTCAAATGGACCCAAATGCTAGGAGTTAGGTTGGTCCTGCATTCCAATGACAGGGGAGACATATGGAAATTGGGCAAATTAAAGAGGCCCAGGATACTGGCATCTCATCTGACCATTCACCATGTAGTCTCCCCCCCCCCCCCCCCCCCCCCCCCCCCATCGCAATGCAAGTCATCAGTGGTGCATGGCTAATTATAAGAGTTGTGGGTGAATGAATATGGCCCATTGCCAGAGCCATCCTGGCTAGTGAGCTCCCACTTTCCTAACAGCTTAATTTTGTGTTTGGTGTAGTGTTAATGACAATAGAAAGGTGCAGGGAACTGGTTGGGTTTGTATCCCACTTGTGGTGGAGACATATGAATGTTGTGGTACTCAAGCACTTTCCTGACTTGTCACTCATTTGTCCATGAGGCAGGGCCATCCTAAGTCAGTTTGGTCTTTGTGAGAGCAAACTCTCGAGCCTTGCTGTTCTGCTCTGCATTTTAGTGTTGAACCTTAGGTAGAGTGTGTATTATGTGTACAGTAGGTGTGAGATGGGTGATATTGTGGATTTATGTTGATTTAATTATGCATCCAAAAATAATAATATATATATATATATATATGTAAATACATGTAATATCACAATACAATGTTGCTGAACTGCTGATATCTGGAGGATGGGGCTGCACTATCCAGAGCTCTAGATATTTTGCCAGCCGTGCAACAATGACACATCCATTTGCTCACCACATCAATTTTCCATTATTCAGTACCCAAGTAATCTCCCCGTTCTCTTGTGATATTCCATGCTCAGCTTGTCTTCATATTACTAGGTGCCACCATTAGGAGTGCTGAGACACTATCAATACATTTGAGTCCAAAAGAAATGATGCATTTCATCTATTGTCACTTCTATACCCCAAATGTGCAACCCTCAAGTTGCTGTCATCATCCTGAGATCAAGTGCTAAGTTTCGGATGGTCAACACCTCCTATCTGAGTCAGTGTTTAGTCAATTTGACAATGATGTTCTTCACAGCTTTGAATTACCAGCAGCAACTGAGCTAACACTTCCAGCAGCCAAGCAGGCCACACTTAACCTGAGCCATGGTGGTCTTGGTCTGCGTTCATTGCCACGCTCCTGCTGCATATACATCCCATCTCTAACCATGTCAGTGCCTTCAGATGCATGTAATTACACTGTGACTTCAAAGGAGCACCTTCCTGCTGCTTACAATGCCATGGTCAGTCAGCCAGATGCCATCTCATTTCAAAGTGTACTAGATGTTCCACCTTGCCAATATTCCCCAGCTATTTTCAGATGCCACCAACTGAGAAAAAAGGCCAGATTGCAGGCTATTTCTGCACCTCAAGCCCATGCGTGGCTTAAAGAGAGTTAGGTTTTGTATTGATGCCTGATGAAGCGCACGTGATTCTAAAATGGTGGCTTGGCTTTCCTTTTACGCCTGATGGCACTTCATTCATGCCCACTTTGTCACCACAACACAAATGCTTGCATGGGGACATCTAGACCTGCAGAACATTCTAGTGTCAAATTGGCCCCTCTCCCACCACCCATTTGACCGAAAGGTAATCAATCTCTGTCTGCTATAAATTGCCAGAAGTGGCTCAAACCTGCTGAGATAGGAGGAGGCCAAGTTCTCAAGAAATTATGGGGCATGTGCCCTTAGAGGATGAATGCGAGAAATTATGGGGCATGTGCCCTTAGAGGATGAATGGGTCAATGAAGCTATCAATGTGCTTCAGTTCTAAAATAGTAGTAACTCAGCTATGTTCACCTTTTATATTAGGCATTTACAGTTGCTCAGCTGTGACCTCATGAGGCAGAATGCCAGGGCTGTTTTGGCCAGATGTGTCCCACCAACAACCTTTTATGACGTATATAATTTTAGGGTGTTATAAATAGTTTGACTATATATAATCTATATTATATGCTTGTGTGTGCACATATATATTTATTATGAGATTGTAACTATTGCATTAATTTGGCCCTTGTGAGAGCAAATTCTCGAGCCACCCTGTAGCTGTCCTGCTCTCTGTAAACACTGCATGTTATTGTTGTAGATAGTGTGTATTATGTGTGCTGTATGTGTGAGATAGGCAATACTGTGGATTGATGCTGATTTGTGTATCCATGTCAGATCTAATAAAATAATAACAATAGTTTGGTGCTGAAACAATTTCTTAAGGACCTTGGCCATTGTCTGCATCAAACCACTGGAGACTCACAATCCTACCAGTTCCTACTCCAGCACCTTTCTGTGTCAATCAAAAATAAATGCTTCTCTGAGTGTACTGCATGAATCCAATTTCAAATAAGCCCACACAGGGGAGACCTAGGTTTCCAATTACTTTCACATCACTTGACAGCTGCATATATTTCATCTCTGTGCAACTCTGAATGTGGCACCCCAGATTACACACATCAATTGACTCATTCAATCTGTCTGTCATCTCCTCTGACATCATATCCATTGAATCCTGCTTGCACAATAAAATTCACATGACACAGCCTCTCTGACAAGCTGGAGACCTTCTCTTTTTCACAGTTATTTGATTCCATGTCATGCGCTCATAGGGCAAGATTGCTTTTTGGTATCCTCTCACCATGAAGATGGTGGCCAGAAAAAGCACTAGACTCTATGCCAACATGGAAGTGATCGGTATTACAAACGGACACAATTGCCTTCGCAATGCAAGTGCATGCTTCATTACATGCTTGCCTTATGGCAGGATGTCATTTAGGCAGTATTAAACTCAGAACCTGGCCTGCAGATATTCTAGTGTCCAGCTGGAGAATTAAAGATACTGCTGCTTTTGACATCACAGTAACTTCACCGCTAAGTCCCAAAATTGTTTCCAAAGTGGTAATGCTGCAGAATCATGTAAACATTAAAACAATGACACAATGTGCTAAGGTATTGGTTGGTAGTGCATTCCACTAGTAGTTAAAACCTATGGAGCCTTGGGTGAAGAGGCATGCAACACTTTCTCCTACATAGCCATGCAAGAAGCCATTCTCCAGTAAATCCCAAGTTTTAGGAGATCTATAGGGCAGGCTCAGCATCATACTGGTGTGAACAAATGCTAGGGCTATCCTTGCAAGATCATTGCAAGTTACTGCTGACATTGACACAATATGGTCATTTTGGGTGTATTTGTTATACATGTGCATGTATGATATTAGTGTAAATAAAAGTAACAAATTTATGTCTATTCGAGTATGAGCAGTTAGATTACTTGCATGGTATATGATAAGTGCATGGTGTATGTATGATTGTAATAATAACATTAATACTGACTCTAAGTTCAGAGTTAAGAATGTCCTAGCTTGATGATATCAGCCTGGGTGGAGATGTGGAGGATATTTCCAATGGTCTAGACATGTTTAAGCAAGGAGCCAAAGACGTTGGCCTAAAACTTAACCCCCCTTGTTCAAGAATTGTAAAACTATTTATGGCCACTCTACTGGGTTCACCATTAGGTGATGTCGGTGCCTGGTATTTCATCAGTACACACTGAGCTAGAGATTGACACTACTATCAACACATGATGCCTACCCAATGCCCTTCCAAAGCTACTGTAGTGTCTTCGCACTGCATCATGCTTTGTATCACCACAACTTCACCAATATGATGCTGTATGTGAAATACCTTACCTCTCCCATGATCATTCTGTGTGGACTCCAGCTGTTCCTTCGGTAAGGCATGGTGGTCCTGGAATTAGCAGTGCTTTGCAGCTGGCACCTTCTGCCTTCTTGGCTACAGCTGCTGCCTCTTCCACTCTAGTCCACCAAATTCTTCCTTGACAGTTCAGTGATACTGATTTACCCAGTTTTTGGGAAGCTCTTGCCTTATGGATCAACAGCTGTAACCAATCTTCTCCAGAAGGTATTACTTCCTATCACCAAACGTCATGGAACATACCAACAATCCTAGCCATCAAAGAAGTCTTTATTGAACTCAGCAACAAATGAGCTAGACATCAAAAAGTCACCTTCTAGCAACATTTGGCTTAATGCACTGTCATTGTCTTTATTGGGTCTCCGAATGGATGACTCCACCTTTCAGATTGTCTTGGCTTGGCATTTTGTAAACCACATTGTTGCCATCACTGTGGTTCTGAGGTCACCACCTTTGCCACCCATGGCCTTAGTTGTGTCTAAAGCCAAGGTCGTTAGCACCATCATAGTTGTTTGAATGATATCATTCACAGAGCTTTAAGGGCGTCTCGGATTCCATCACTATTTGAATCCAATGGAATCACTTGTTCCGATGGTAAGAGGCCTACCTTGGTTCCATGGAAATGTAGAAAACATCTTGTATGGGATGCAACACCTATGCACCTTCTGCAGAGTTGCATCACAGGAGGCATGGGCAGTGGCTGAAAAGCTGAGAGAAGGAAATCCGACAAATACTCAGATATGGACCCCAATATGTATCTGTTTGCTCCAGCTGTCATTGAAACCTTGTGTGTGTTTGGAAAACAGACTCTGGAATTCCTAGAGAATTTTGCTTGTCATGTTCGTAAGGTGCCAGGGGGAAGTGTAGTCCTTTTCATATCTACTTCAATGCCTTGTTTTAGCTGTACAGCGAAGTAATGCTGTCACAGTCCTGGGCACCTTCGCTAGTGAAGATTGCCTTGTTTTTTGAGGACAGTGAAATACATTAATTATTCTATGTATTATTCATTTTCTGTCATTAATAAAATCATGGCTGGCAATCATCTGCTCCAAGGAAAAGTCTGTCATCACACACGACCTATATATATATATGGCAGACTAAACACCTATCTTGTGCGATCAGTAGCATTGGCCATCCTAAGTAGGATTGAGCCCATTTGAACAGTTTTCTGTTACTTGCTTGCTACATGTATATTGTCTGTTGCACAATAGTAAACAAAATATATCAAATATAAAAATATAAAAATTATAAAAATGCCAAACACAAAATTGTTATTTGACACCATGCACTAAACTAAAATTTGATTAAAGTCAGTAGGGACCACATTCCTGGCCAGTATGGCCCTAGCTTGCTATGGCTCTAACCAGGGTGATATTTAGCCTCCCAAACATGTCACTGATCTCCCTGGTTTTGTAAAATGAAGAGTTCAAAGGCTGTGTCCTTTCTCACTTTCAGCCAGGTCCCCAGACTAAGTCTAAGCGTTGATTACATAAACAAAGGTTCTTTCTACCGATTTATTAACCTGTTAGTAAGTAAGCTTAAGGTGTGTAACCGATTTTCAGGTTTTACAGGCGATTACCTATTCGGTCGACTATGCATTTAGTAGAATAGCAGGTTACCGATTTCATAATTTCCTTTAGTCGAAGAAACCTATTCTGTTTTTCAAAGTCGCGATTAGTCAATGTTCATATGCAAAAATCGGTAGGAAATGATAATCGATTAGCCCTTTTTATATGACCTTTGCTTTTCCTGCCTGTACAAAGCCTTACTAATTCACGGGTTATTAAATCGCTAAAAAGCAATATTGTTGATGTAATCAACACTTAGTCTGGGGACCTGGCACGGTACGATAAATTTCAGCAGTACATGTATAGTACATATGTGCGTTAATCAAACGTGCTACGTGCCGGCAGGTTTCCAAATAGTTAGGTACACCCGGGGCTGGCTCTTTTCCAGATGTTCGGCCATGATCGTGTAACGGCATCACGTGCTGTTGGCATTCACATCCAGGTAGGGCATGCGAGACAATGCATCAGCATTGGTATGCTTCTTCCCAGGGCGATGTTGAACTTTAAATTCGTATTCCGCTAGCGACTCCAGCCACCTGGCTACATGTCCTTCAGGTTCCTTGAACGAGTAGAGCCATTGAAGGGCACTGTGATCAGACCGTACTGTAAATGGTTTTCCCAAAAGATACGGACGGAATTGACCAACCGCCCACACCAACGCTAGCATTTCTTTCCGGGTCGCGCAATATTTCCGTTCAGCTTTCGTTAAAGACCTGCTTGCAAATGAAATCACATTTTCAGCATTCCCAATGCATTGTGACAACACCGCACCCAGCCCATCCCCACTAGCATCGCAATCAACTGTGAATTCACATTCAAAATCCGGGTACGCCAAAATAGGAGAAGTTGTCAACGTTTTCTTCAACAAACTAAACGCAAGTTCACACTCCTTCGTCCATTCCCATGACTTACCCTTCTCCAGCAGGTGATTGAGAGGGGCGGCGATGCCAGCAAAACCTTTCACAAATCGCCGATAATAAGAGGCAAGACCAAGAAACTGCCTCAGCTCCTTCTGAGTAGCCGGGGTGGGCCAGCTGAGGATGCAGTCAACTTTTAGGGGGTCCGTTTGCACTCCGTCACTGGAGACTACGTAGCCGAGGTAATTGACCTTCCGTCGGAGCAATCGGCATTTCCTTGGCTTCAGCTTCATCCCAGCTCCTTGTAACCTCTCGAGTACCTCTGCCAGCCTTGTGAGGTGCTCTTTGACTGTGCGACTGTAAATTATGATGTCGTCCAGATATACGAGGCAAGAAGACCAATGAAGGCCTGCAAGAACTAACTCCATCAGCCTCTGGAAAGTACTGGGGGCATTACACAGGCCAAACGGCATCACACAAAACTGATACAAACCATATGGGGTAGTGAATGATGTTTTCTCTCGATCCTCTGGTGCCACTCCCACTTGCCAGTAACCGCTGGCGAGGTCAAGGGTTGAAAACCAGCTTGCCCCGTGCAATGCATCCAGTGTTTCATCAATCCTTGGAATAGGATGAGCGTCTTTTCTGGTGACGGAATTTAACTGGCGAAAATCAACGCAAAATCTGGTTGAACCGTCCTTTTTCTTTACCAACACTATTGGCGACGCCCATGGCCCATTCGACGGCTCAATCACCTTGTTATCGCACGTGATGCCGTTACAATCGTTACATGACGCGTTTTCAACACTCGTACGTGGAGAAATGAGGAATTCTAACCCGCGGGGTTAACGATTGTTGTATCCACGGCACGGAAAATGTGTAGATCACAAAAATCGATTTTCACACAGAGAAATGGTGTGGGAACAAGTGTACGATATTTGAAAGGAAAACCAGAGATAGTATAGAGATACTATCTCTGGGAAAACGTAGTACCGTCGCGAAGATGTGTTGTTTAGTACAACATGCAATTTTTATAGTGATAAAATTATAACCCCTCAAGCCCGATTTTGCTGGACACTGTCCCATAATTATGCTTGCACGGCTATATAATTACATTATAATTATAAATATAAATGGGTCCTACACAAACGTCAGAAAGCAAGGAACGGTTTCCTGCAATTTGATATATACCCGGACCACTTTTGCGACCCAGACCAATTTTGGCAACCAAAAGTAGTCCTGATCGGATCAATTTTGGCGACTAATAATGGTCCGCCTGGACAAATTTAGGCTATACCCTGACCAATTTTCGCGTGACTGGCCGGATCGACCTACATGTAAATCACCATTGATTAAATTGTATTCAATATGCTGCATGCGTGAGCGTCAGTGCATCATCAGTATTACATGTGTAGGTATGAAGAAAAAAAAAAATACAGGTGCTGTTGTTCATTTGCCCATGTTCTCCTGTAGATCCACCTCGTCATCCTATAGCGGGAATTAAGGGAATGTTTATAGCAGGAATTACTTAATTATTGTGTTATCACCCACATTATGGCCATTACCGCCACTTACCGGCATTAAGTCCGTCTGCAGGCAAGATCTGGTAGTCTAGATTATATACTGCAGCGTTTGCAGCCGTGTGCCAAGGATCACCAGCATAGACATTGAGAACACCACCTGAGAAACGACGGGTTGGTTGCTTAGCAGTATCTATTGTCGTTCCCACAGTCAGCTTCACATCCGCTCCTTTGCACTCGAGCGTAACATTGGTACGGGTATTGAGAAGTAGTGCACATGTTGTTTCAATACCCCAGTTTCCATCAGTAGAATCGCCTATTCTGACAAACAGTTGAGTAGTACCCGGCCAAAACCAAATACCAGGAGAACGATTTCCAAAATTGCAGCAGTTACCGTCATTAGTAAAATGCACAATGCTGCCCCACCCCCCAACGGTACCAGCCAATACTATTTCAAAGGAAAGCCTGTAGTTTCCAGTAGTTCCAGAGATTGAAGCTATTTGATTGCCACTAACCAATACTGGATTAGCAGGCAGAAGTGCCTTGTTTTCAGCTTTGCATCGACTGTAAGCTGCGTGGAGAAATCAGTGAAGACCATCCAGCCGTACAAATTATATACATGCATAATGAATTCCATCTAAGGTTGCAAAGTTGCATGTCAACTCATACTTACAATGCATAATTATATCAGCGCTGTGTCTTATATATTTCAGTAACTGAATAATGAATATATACTGACCAATTTCGCATATCTCATCTGCCTTTGCATAAAGCTTGTTCGCGGTCACAAAGATCAAGGACAAGGCGAAAATCCGGTAAAGCGAACTGTTCTTCATTTCCATGCAAGAGATGTTGCGCCGCGGTCTCCGCATGCATCGCCTATATATAGCCGGGAACATGCGCAATTAACATCAAAGTTATTATTTTCTGTTTAGGTAGCGTACGTACGTAAACATTGTTCAATGTGAATGTGTGTGGGAATCTCCCTAAAGACAGGCATCAATGTGGATGTACTATCGCGCACAACCAGCTGTTACTATTGAATTCTCTGTTCTTGCTCCTCAAAGACCACATATTATGGATCAGCTTCTCAGCAGAGCGCTGGCCAACAACACTTCCAAGACCTACCAAAAAGCGATCAGAAGATACCTGCATGCCCCGTAACTTGGTATGCCTTTTGCAGCACCTTTCACCAACAACAGCTCCTATATAGGCTCAAAGCACACTCCCTCCTTGTTCATCACCCGTGCACCTTAGCATGACACCCGAGCCACGTTGCAGGCATACATGTATTGCACCTGCACCACATCCATGGGCACAGCAGTCCATGCAGCCAGCAATAACCCCATGATCAAGCAAGCCTCATCCAAGGCACTAAAAATGCTATGGCCCATTTCAAACCAAAACGTCAGCTAATTACCAATAGGATGCTAGGACAGATGCTAAGCCAACTAGGGAAAGATCACAGGACCACCCATGACCGCCTTACACTCAAGGCAGCCGTTATATTGCACTTCTGCTTATCAGTCTTGTCTTGGACTTCCTTATATGGACACCATGAGGCTGTCCTTAAATACAGCAATGTCCCTTGCAGTCAGGGTTGAACCCGTGTCGTGCATGAGGGAACAATGAGCTAGCTGGCTTGCATGGGCTGCAGGATACGTATGGGACAGACCCACAGTCCCAGTTCTGGCAATGCAGAGCTACATGGACTATGTGAAGCCATCCACTCAGAAATATTCTTGATCCTCTTTAAATAGGGCGCAGCCTTACTGTATTGTTACCATTGCAACTCTTATTATTCAAGGTTCCTATGAACATAAAAGAGAAACAGTGTGAATAACATATACACATACACATATTAATGCTTACCCTGGAATTATCCCTCGAATGGGTTGCCAACATTGATTGCAATGAAAAGTGCTGGCTACCATTGGGTTGTCCTGAAATGGTTAGGTGGCTGTTGGGGTTGATGCCCAGAGGGTGCCACCTACATGTACCTGTGGAAATCATGAATTAAAAGGTGGAATACTCAAATGTCGTACATAACAGGTGTGTATCAGGTGACTTGTGTGCCTTAGTGGGTGAGCTTGGGACCAAATCACTTAGCCAGTTGGGGAAGATTTGTGGTTTAAGATCCCTTTTGAGGGGTCAGAGGATTAAGGCTAGTCTGCATTGATGCTAGTGTAGGGGTAGACCTGTAGGCAGCATTCCCACAGACATTAACCCAAACAGAACCTTAGTTTAATGCTTTCCCTAGCTGCATGGAATGCTCCCTGGAATATATATGTACATGTGCAGTAAATGGGTTGCCTACACAAGCAAGCTGCCACAGATGGGTAATAGCTACCAGGCCAGCAGGGACCAATGATAAGCACTGGCTATAACATTGGTTTGGCCTGCAGTCCATGCAAACCGTGAGGCTTAATCTGGCCATGGTCGGGTGGCTATATTGGGGTAGAAGTGCCATCGAAGTGTGTAAGTAAGGTTAGATGATTGATGGTCCCGGGTGTACACTGTATGCTGTGAAGGCTGAACTGTGCCCTCGACCATGGTTTTGAATCATTGCTGGGGGTAATCCGACCCTGCCAGCTGCTGTTGCTGCCCCTGTTCCTGCTGTGGGAGTTCAACTGGCCACTCTACCTGATCAAACAGAAAGGCCGCATGTGGAATATAGCCTTTCAACATGCGCACCAGTGAATGTTAGCACCGCATAGAGGTATTATAAAATGCAAATATACATAATTATAATTATAATTATAATATTATTATATAATTATATATACAATAACCACAATAGAAACGATAGCTGCAGCTGCCACATCCAAGCCACGCCCACACTTCAGCCATTACTGGTATATACATGTAGAAGAGCATTACTTTATAATTAAAGTACATTGATTTAGATCTTTTGCTGCCATAAAAATAAAACATGCAAACAAATATTCTAGTACCCAGCACACGATACGTTACCTCTTTAGGAGCAAGGTTGGGCATGGCCCGGTTACTCAGTTACCAGATCGATGGTGGTCCAGGCGCAGACAGGGTGCACCCCACTGACATTTTGATACCAGCCAAAATGGTAGCTGTTTTGGTCTGCAGCATTTGTCATCAAGGTTATACACACCCTCACTAATTCATTGATTTACGAAGCTTGTCAGACCTCGGGTGCCACAGCATCAAAATTTTATATTACTGGTGAGTGATTTGATGGGATTCGTTATGTATAACATTTCAGTGCATGACTGGCCTTCACTGATTTTTTCCAAAAACAAGTATAACATTCCTCTTTAAATCAGGAGTAACCTGACAGCTAAGTTCATAAGGTCCTCCTCCTGGATTGTTTACCATTGCAACTCTTATTCTTCAAGGTTCCTATGAAAAAACAGTGTGCAAACACACACACACACACACACACACACACACACACACACACACACACACACACACACACACACACACAAACACACACATATACACACACATATACACACACATATACACACACATACACACACGCACATATACACACACATACATGCACACACACATGCACACACATGCATACACACACATGCACACACACATGCACACACACATGCACACACACATGCACACACACATACACACACATACACACACATGCAAACACACATGCATACACACACATACACTTAAGTCTTTCCCTGGAATTCTCACTGGAGTGTGTCTGTATAGTAAATGGGTTGCCAACATTGTTTGCACACTGAGGGCACTGATGCTACCACAGCTGGGCAGATGCTACCTAGCTAACAGGGACCCATGATAAGCTCTGGCTACCATTGGGTTGACCTGCATACCAAACCACGAGGCTGGCCTTTTAGATGGCAATTGTGGTAGAAGCCAAGAGGGTGCCACCTGCCTGTGGAAAATCCTGAATTAAAATATGAGAGGTGGGTCAAGGGGACTTGTGTACTGTAGTGGCTGATGACTGGATGAGCCTGGGACCAGACTGCTCTCAACCAGTTGGGGAGTTTTTGCAGTTTAAGACCCATTTTGAGGGGTCAAAGGAGTAAGGCTTGTCTGCATTGATGCTAAGGTGCAGACCTGTAGGAAGCATTCACACATACATATGTTTACATATGCTACCTTACCAGAACCTTCTAATGCTTTCCCTAGAATGCTCCCTGGGATATGTGTGTAGTATATGGTTGCCCACTGCTGACAGGCAGGCAAGCTGCCACAGATGGGCGATAGATACCAGCCCTGCAGGGACCAATGATAAGCACTCAGGGGCGGATACAGGATTTTGTGTTAGGGGGGGCATATAGGCAGGGTTGCCGAAGGCCAGCCCGGCCTGACAGGTCGGCCTGCCAGGCCGGACTGTCCGCTTGGCCTGGCAGGCCGGACTCTCACCTGACAGGCCGGGATCCGCCCACAAAGTGGGAGTAGATTGTCACACCAATGCATGCGCCAGCAATTACATGCATTGTGTTATCAGAGATCATATATAGATGCACAGCTTTGACTGATTTCAGGGTGCTCTGTCTCAGTTAGGAAGGATTACTGACTCTGCATGTGTGGCATTGGCAGTATTGAAAGTGCAAATAATACATACATGTACATAAATGTAAACTGCATGCCTGATCACATATAGAGATATAAAGGCCCAAGCATATTTCTGTGTCGAGTGTTCCACATTACATATACTACCAACAATTTTTATGGAGGTGAAAGTGGGGTGGGGGTGGGGATGGGGGTGGGGGATGTACTGGACAGCTTCATTGATGTGGGTTATAGATTCCTGTTCCAAGTGATTAACATGTACATGATGCATTAGAGAAGTCATGCGAATAATGGAGTTCTTTAGCATGGTCAGTTGTGCACGAGAATGAGAAACTCACGTTGTCATTACCAAAAATGTACATGTACTTACATGTACAAGGTTGCAAGTGCAACTCATGCATGGAGTTGTGATCAACAGATGACATAAAATATGAGTGGTGCATGACACAGATAATGGGGGACCTTCATTGTAAAATACTGTTCAAGTGGGGGCTTTTTAGCTTTTAGCAGCTAGAGTTCTTTCATATGAGAGATATATAGACTCTGTACACCTTGAAATGCGACCAAACAATGGAAGTAGAGTTAGCGTTTTGTTTTCTACTTAGTGGGAATTCCAACCTGACGAATACTTTAGAGTACCGCGATATATCCCCCTCCCCATCCACCCCCACAGAAAAAAAATGGCCCGTGTTTAACAAACGTATATCGACGTAATCATAAAACTTCCTCGTACCCGTTTAAACATTTCACGAAAGAACTGGCACTCCAGCAGGAGTTTAAAGTATGGCACGCAGCTCACGCAGCTGCGTTCATGATTACGTCGATGTGCTCGTTTAAACACGGGACTTTTTTTTTTTTTGGAGGGGGGGGGGGGGGGGGGGGCCAATACTCTACGGTAATTACGAATTCGTCTGGATTATGTATGCAAAGATCGGGGTTGGAGGAAGCACAGCTGATAAAAGTGGAGTACCTGAAGTGGATTCGTGCGCAGCACAAATGAGTCTGAACAACATTCAAGGCCATTCATACAATCTAAGCGATCAAATTATTAGTAATACCGACCTGGCAGGCCGACCTGACAGGCCGGGGCTGTCAGACCGGCCGATCACAGGCCGGACCCCGGCCTGACTTTCGGCAACCCTGCATATAGGGGGGAATGGGGGCGTGCCCCTCCGAACTTGCCAGGGTGTCTGGGAAAGCGCAGTAAGCACCATCATCTCCGCCCCAAAACCCTAGCCACTGGTGTTTTTAGGGTTAGGCACTCAAGAGTGGGCTCTGCTTTCTTCACTAAGTCTCACTCGTATGATTAATGATTCATTGGCACATACATTGTACACTTTTTGCACGCCGCAAACACTTCAGCAATGGTCAGCTGACGCTTAGCCATGGGATCCGGATGACGGCGGAATCCGCAGATCTACCACTTTCCTGACGGCAATTGAAATTGAAATTCGCAAATTATGTACGAACTGAACGCTGAACGAATGTACGAACTGAACGCTGAACGAATGTACGAACTGAACGCTGAACGAATGTACGAACTGAACGCTGAACGAATGTACGAACTGAACGCTGAACGAATGTACGAACTGAACGCTGAACGAATGTACGAACTGAACGCTGAACGAATGTACGAACTGAACGCTGAACGAATGTACGAACTGAACGCTGAACGAATGTACGAACTGAACGCTGAACGAATGTACGAACTGAACGCTCAAAAGTACAATAGAAAAAGTGCCACGTGTCAGGGGTGATACTTAGCACGTGCAACAGGTCTAGCGCCTGCAAGAGCTAAGACAGTGCGGCGCTGATGACATATACAATGGACAGGAGGCGTATCCTTATTAGTTAGGGGGGCATAGGCCGGGTTTGCCCCCCCCTGTATCCGCCACTGGTGTGTGTGTGTGTGTGTGTGTGTGTGTGTGTGTGTGCATGACAGGGGGATCATATCGCGATCGGGTGCATGGCAGTGTATAAGCGACTCCGACGTCACTTATGTATGAAAGGCTAAACCTAGTACCATCATCGATATCTATGCCAGTCCCAGGTCTCCAGTTTATTATGATGCCTCATAAGCTCAAGTAAACCGGGTGAATCAACTCTATTATTGGTCTATTAAACCTCGTTAAGAGAATATGTGATCATTGTGATGGACCCCTAGTCTATAGAATATTCTACACTTACTGGCTGTCATTGCATGTTGTTCGCTGACCTAATCAATTCATTGGTGTAGTCGACCATTAGACATGCAAGAGGCAAGAAGCAGCAATTCAGTTTGAAAATGATTGGGATGAGGTTGCGCTGGTTCAAAGTCCACTTAACTGGTCGCGCCCATGCAAACCGCCCTTATACTCCGAGAAGCAGTTTTGAAGAAAGTCAAGAAAGCATTGCAGGAGTCTTTGCAGGAAGGAGCGCTATCGAGCTCAATTTCAGACCAGGAAAAATGAGGTCTGAGAATGTTGGCGGACAAGCGTATCCAAGGGATTTAGAGGATAATGCAAAAGAATGTCTCATGCACAAATCCAAAACGGCCGGCCAAGTCAGACAAAAGCGTCAGAAAACATTGACTGCAAGACTATACTATCAGCAGCGTGGTGGAAGCACTACAATATAACAGATCCTCAGCTGTATATAGCGGCATAATGACTCAATGACAGACTTGATGAATTCGAAGCAGTGCATCGATAGCCAGGAGAAACGCGAAATGACGGTTATACGACCACAAGACGAATACGGAATGATAAACCAGCTGCAGACGGAGTGAGCAAGCGCCCTCTATGATGCTGGAAATGCGGTCGACCAGGGCACATCACCCTTTTCTGTCGAACTCCAAGGCGTCGAGAAACCCCCGGTGGAATAAGCCAATCCGCAAAGTGACAAGTAGCGGAATCGTTTTCTGCTTGTATTGATTTGTAAACGGGGTCGGGGCTGGCTTTTCGGTGGACACAGGCCCTAGCTTTTCATTACTCCTCAGCAACGTTTGACAGTGCATTACAACGATTTGACTGATTGGAGTTCACCATGGTCAACGTCGGCTAATCCATGGCTTCTGCAAGAGCAAGCATCAATCAAGTCTGAGCTGCCAGAGCTGCGTGATGTGTAGCATACATGCAATTATCCAGATTTTATGTTCGTCTACTGAATTTCAGTGACCTATAGCTACCCTGCATGGAGGAACAAGAATTGGCATATTGCATCAACTACATGTATATGAAAGCCAGTTGCATGTTAGTGCAGTCACGCCAACAGAAACATCTTCTAAATCATTGAATTCAGTACAGCCCACGTGATATACACTACTGTAATGCCGGCATTGGTAAAAAGAGATTTTGAAGCAGTTATTGGAGGCATCGAGATCATATCTTCTTACTTAAGACCAGAGGGAGGCTTTCAAGTTACTGGCAAAAAGAATTGCATGCACTACTGAAGTTCTTAACAAATTGTTATCGCTTTCGGCCGGCTTTGTCTTAATCGTAAGGTCCAAGATAATCGTTTTGATAAAGGCGAGCTTTTCTGGCCATTCAATCCCCACAATCAAAAAGGGTAAAACAAGAAAGTGCCACATGCAGACCTTGGGGATCGAGGACCATCTTTGACAAGCTGCACCTCTGATGTCACATGTATTCAGCATATACATGTTGTATACAAGGACGACAGCATGCAAGCTACTCCTCGCTTGTAGGTTCATCGTTAGAACTGCTTGAAGATGATGGATGTTAGCTATCAGGCTCCAAATGGACATTGGCTAATGGAAGATCCACTATGTAAAAGGTATTGTTATATACACTACTGCATAACAGTGTGTATACAGACGTTATTGTGCATGTATACGTGTGTATAACGTCTCAATACGCAGTGTTATACACCACTAATTGATGTTATGATGTTATACACTAGTGTATAACAGCCCTTTTTACACAGTGAGATACGTATACCCAGCAAGAGCACGGCGACCTCCCGGCTGATAGATTTCTACATGTAAGTT
>OX442419.1:3941756-4024256 GCA_949361645.1 Spongilla lacustris | reverse complement strand
GGATCCAAGCACAGTGAGCCTTGTGTGGTTGGATCCAAGCACAGTGAGCCTTGTGTGGTTGGATCCAAGCACAGTGAGCCTTGTGTGGTTGGATCCAAGCACAGTGAAACTTGTGTGGTTGGATCCAAGCTCAGTGAGCCTTGTGTGGTTGGATCCATGTACAGTGAGCCTTGTGTGGTTGGATCCAAGCACAGTGAGCCTTGTGTGGTTGGATCCAAGCACAGTAAGCCTTGCGTGGTTGCATGGATTCAAGCACAGTGAGCGTTGTTTTTTTACCCAACCACTGTGCCTTGTGTGCTTGGATTGCAACCCAAGCACAGTAAGCCTTGTGTGCTTGGATCGACAAGAGATTTCGATCTGACACACTCGCGTGTTGTTCAGATCCCGAAATTTCAATGGTTCGATCAAACCCACTTGTCAAGAAGTTGTAAGCGTTCTGTTGCCTCCATTGCAGCATTATGTGACACGTATATACTCAAGGGCGATCAATAAAAAAGCACAGGATTTGACCAAACTCAACTGGAGGCCAGAGTGACATATCTCTCACAAAGGTCTTTGAATTTATTGCCGCATATGTGTCGTTCTTCACTGACAGGCTCAGCAGAAACAGCTTATCCAAGTACCTTTGTCGTCCAGCATCATCCAAAGAATCAAAGTAGCGCTCTTTCGTAGACATAACTTCAATCTAAGCGTTATGTCCATTGCCGCTCCAGCGAATCTTCCAACCAGTGGGTGTGGTTTTACGTGACGTGAGCGGATTAAATTCCTTCACACCTTTCTGTGGAAACTATCTATACGGACACCTGGCTATCACACGCCTGACCTGGCCTCTTATCTCTGCTCAAACAAACCCCTATCAGTACAGTACGGCACGTGCTCGCACGACACACCGCGTAGTTACGTAAGAGTATAGGTATATATAGCACGTATACATGTACGATATACCATTAGTTATAGGTGTATTCCAGCGTATGTTTAACTTGCACTCCTTTCCACTTTTTGGGCTCTGTTATATAAGTTATATTTTGCGCGTCGAGAGGCCCGTTTCTTGCCCGTAACGACAAGGTGATATCCCCAGCCTGATATTCATTCCACTTTTTGCGTAGCGGTTATGTAATCCATCCGTTGCTGCCATATGTGGGTCAGGGGACGAGATTAGGGTGATCACAGGTCCAGCGCACGAGGTTGCTTCCCTTAAGATCTCACAAGATTGAATTTCCGACCATGTTCTCCAACCTTGATGGTGTATCTCACTCAGAACTATTCCTACCGGCAACACTGCCGCTCAGTACTGATTACATGTTGCAATTGTATATTCTATATGCTGCAGCATGATTGCATGATGCACCCAGTTTGGCCATGCAGAATAAATGCACACTTACGCGTATATCAAACAGCACTATTACGGCTATGCAAGATTATAATTAGGCATATGAAGAAAATAAACTACTGCATGCATGCAGAATTAAGTTGCTCATTTATCCATATGCTCCTGTAGATCCACCTCGTTGTCTTATAGCGGTGCTGCATGTGATGTGACAGCTTGAACAACAGAATTAAAGGAATGTTAATGGCAAGCATTACTGAAGTTATGTATGCATGTATATCTCCATGCCCGCTGCCCGCATGCGCACTGTTAAAAAAAGGGTGTTACCGCAACACACTTTGGGGTGTTCGTACGACTGTTTAGGAATAACACCCCATGGAGGGTAGTGGTAAGTGCTAGAGCCAACACCCCTGATGCGTAGCTAGTACACTCTAACGGGTGTTGACACAGGTATCAATAGTTCATCGGAGTCACTGATCGCGCAAAGTAAGTTAAAATACATCTGCAAAGCGGCTTGCGGGAGTGCGTGCGGGTGCTGTACTGAGAAGCTGATCCATAATGTGGTCTTTGAGGAGCAAGAACAGAGAATTCAATAGTAACAGCTGGTTGCGCGCGATAGTACATCCACATTGATGCTTGTCTTTAGGGAGATTCCCACACTACGGTGGCCCGGTAGGTCGCGGAACAAAGCAGATGACATAGAGCATTGTGCAGTCGACATACTTTAGAGCATTGTGCAGTCGACATAGAGCATTGCGCAGTCGACATAGAGCATTGTGCAGTCGACATAGAGCATTGTGCAATCGACATAGAGCATTGTGCGCTCGACACCCAGCGCAAGTACGCCAATATAACGGCAATAGGTTTGCGCTGCCTCCAGTACCGGTGTCGTAGTGCACAATGTCCCCCCTAAAATTTGTCCCCCCGGACGATTTGCACTAGTGTACAGTGTCCCCCCCGGATATTCTGCACTAGTGTACAATGTCCCCCCGGACAATCTACACTAGGGCAAACTGTCCCCCTCCAGGGTAAAATGTCCCCCCTCATAACATTTTATTTCATCTACTGATGACAAGGCTAGAAAATGTTTACGGCAGTACATGGGATCGCGTTGACGCCATTACTCAGTAGCTGCATGTCGTTCCGCCGCTTGAAATGCTCATTGTAACCAATACTGACACACATACACGAACATTTAGAATTTTAGTATTAAATTCCTTAACGAATACACAGCTCTTATCCTTTCCGTGTCGTTAAAGCACTCAATGAAACCAATATTCACACACATATATATACATTTTTACTGAAAATTCCTTAAGGAGTGGTGATTGATATACTTCATGGCTGAAATCTCATCAGTATGAGAGATTGAAATATATTGAGATCAATAGAATCATAGCCTGAAAAGTAATGTCACATAAACACAGCTCCACACTGCGTGCACCGCCTGACATATCTCAGGAAAGGCTATTCCCATCGTCAGTTCATCTGTTGCGTTATAGTACAACCGATCAGTCGGGTACCCAGACTAAAACCCATCCTAAACAGCGTAAAAACCATGCATCCTGCATCCAGGGTGGGAGTATTGTAAAAACCTTACTTGGAGGGTTTTTGTCGAATTTTGACGTATGAATTGAATTATTGCTTCAACATTCGACAGAACTAGGGTAGAACCACATGTAGTCCCATCCTGGATGCACAATCCGGGCAGGATGGTTTTTACGCTATATAAGGACGGGTCTTTGTTAAAAACCAGCCTGTTGGACGTGCCTTTGTTATCCTATAGGTAGGACATTGCGCCCTAGTGTGGAGTGTCCGGGGGGGGACATTTTACCCAAGTGGGGGACAGTTTGCCCTAGTGCAGAATGTCCGGGGGGACATTCTGCACGGGGGGACAATCCGCCTTCCCACACCGGTATCGCACTATGATCCCTAGAGAATGAAAATGGCAGATTTGCGTAGTGCATGGTAAGGCTTATACCACACATCGGGCCAACCATTAGGGTGTGTAACCTTTTTCATAAATCAAAATCGATTATTTCGACTATGAAAAAAAGTCCAATCGATTTTTCAGGTTAATAGCAACTTGAAAATCGGTTATTAGAAACATTAAATCGATTTTGGCGATTAGTGCACCATTAATTTGCCAACGATTACCTAGGTTTTTCCGATTTGTGTTATTAAATCACAGTTTCTCAAGTCTATACACGGATAACTACTTATCAGCTGGTTTTGCCAACATTAGATAGTATCCGCAGGGACTGGGAACGAGGTGCATTCCAATGTGATGCACACGTACAGAATTCAATGGCGGTGGATGGGAATTATCACCAAAGAACACATTCTTGCATGTTGGGTGGATGGGTGGAACACCTTTCCACGCATATGACAAGGCCGCCAATCAAGACATGTACGATTTCATAATATTAATGTTATGGCCGAACGTAAGAGTCAGTGTACCGAAGTATTTGGACACCTGTCACCTGTACTGCTGTGCAATTGAGTACATAGTAGCACGTTCGATTAACGCACATGTACTATACTGCAGAGAGCGCGAACGTATTTAAATCGCCGTGCCCAATGACTGCGTGTATTTACGTTGATTTGACTGATCTTTATTACTAATTCAGCCGGGTCCCCAGACTAATGTTCATTATACATCATGTCAACTGTTTATCGATTAATTAACCCTTTGTACTTCAGGCAGGAAAGGGCATATAAAAAGGGTAATCGATTTCCTACCGATTTCTGTGCGAAGGAAACGAATATCGACTAATCGCGACTAAGAAAAACAGAATCGGTTATTTCGACTAAAGAAAATTCTGAAATCGGTAACCTGCTATTCTACTAAATGCATAGTCGACCGAATAGGTAATCGCGAATAATCGGTTAACCTACAAAACCTGAAAATCGGTTACACACCCTACCAACCATGCACTACGCCACTACGAGGTGCTATTGAAACCAACTTTTTTCTTTTGCAACAAGCCATTAAGGTAACAGCAGCACATATATTGGTAAGTTCTCTAACAAAATGTTGACTTCCGATGGCCACGCCCTAATTTACCCGCGTCGACTTCCTAAGGGCCACGCCTAAATAGTACTTCCGCTGGGCCACGCCCAAATACGTCGACGTTTCTGTGTCGACGTTTCTGTGTCGACTGCTCTATGTCGACTGCTCTATGTCGACTGCTCTATGTCAACTGTTCTATGTCGACTGCACAATGCTCTATGTCAACTGCTTTGTTCCGCGACCTACCGGGCCACCGTAGCAAACGAGCTTTATGCAAAGGCCGATGAGATATGCGAAATTGGTCAGTATATTCATTATTCAGTTACTGAAATATATAAGACACAGCGCTGATATAATTATGCATTGTAAATATGAATTGGCATGCAGCTTTGCAACCTTAGATGGATTGGTTATGTATATAATATTTGCATGGCTGCATGGTCTTCACTGATTTCTCCACGCAGCTTACAGTCGATGCAAAGCTGAGAACAAGCCACTTCTGCCTGCTAATCCAGTATTGGCTAGTGGCAATCAAATAGCTTCAATCTCTGGAACTGCTGGAAACTACAGGCTTTCCTTTGACATAGTACCGGCTGGTACCGTTGGGGATTGTGGCAGCATTGTGCGTTTTACTAATGGCGGTAACTGCTGCGATTTTGGAAATCGTTCTCCTGGTATTTGGTTTTGGCCGGGTACTACTCGACTGCATGTCAGAATAGGCGATTCTACCGATGGAAACTGGGGTATTGACACAGTTGCACTACCTCTCAATACCCGTACCAATGTTACGCTTGAGTGCAAAGGAGCGGATGTGAAGCTGACTGTGGGTACGATTATATATACTGCTAAGCAACCTACCCGTCGTTTCTCAGGTGGCGTTCTCAATGTCTATGCTAGTGATCCTTGGCACGCAGTTCCAAACGTTGCAGTATATAATCTAGACTACCAGATCTTGCCTGCAGACGGACTTAATGCTGGTAAGTGGCGGTAATATGTTGGAGATAACACAATAATTTCAGTATTTCCTGAACACAATAATTTCAGTAATTCCTGCTATAAACATTCCTTTAATTCCCGCTATAGGATGACGGTTGAGGTGGATCTACAGAAGAACATGAGGAAATGAACAACATCTGCATGCATGCACCAGTATTTTTTTTTTCATACCTACATGTACACACGTAATACTAAGTGATACACGCTCATGCAGCATACTGAATGCAATTTAATCCTGTCACGCGAAAATTAATTGGTCAGGGTAGAAGTTGGTCCGGGCGGACCATCAATAGCTGCCAAAAATGATCCGATCCGGACTTCTTTTGGTTGCCAAAATTGGTCCTATACCAGTGTAAGAGCGTCTTAGGGACCCCGTCCCTAAAACGCTAGTGTTTTGGGGCTCGCATAGGCCCCCATATTACTAGGGCTTAAGGGACCCTTGTAGAGTTTTAGGGACCCCGTAGGAACAGCGGTAACGAATTGCGAGCATACTTCACACTTCTACTATACACATGTATCCACGTGATTTAAACACGTGTTAAAGTGGGAAATGGACGAAGCTACGAACGACAGTTGCCCGGAGAAGTATCCATTCAAATCGTTATTTAACCAGTGATGTCGCGGCCAGCACGGACCGTCCGTGACCGTATTCATTTGACGGTTTTTGACGGCCGACCGTGACCGTGACCGGGAAGCTTACCGATCACGTGATCAAACCGTGAAAAATAATTGGCCGTCAAATTTATTTGCTGGCCGTCAGAACATTTGACGGTCCATTAAGCCTGTTCACGTCACTAGCGTCACGTGCAGTGGATTTTTTTCCCTGCGTGGCAAATGTTGTCTTTCCAAGAACCTTTGAGGATAAGCCACCTGATAGCGCGGTGAAGTCTGCAGCAAAATCGACTGTCACCAACACGTGGCTATGGAACCATTTTATTATTTACGTTGTCCCCCTCGCCATGACATAGTCTCGTCCCCAGCCTGATATGTATTTGTAATATGCGATGTAATCCATCCGCTGCTGCCGAATGTGGGTCTGGGGACGCGACTTTCCATGATTATGCGTTATCGCGTGGATTCCACGTGCGAGCGAGATTTCTACCAGTTGAGACTCATTGTGAAGATGCAGGATTGAATTTGTTCTCTTTCTCAGCTGCAATAAAGCCTTTAGTTAATTGAATCTGTTCTTTCACGTTTGTTCTGCTATGCCCATGCATACCGTTCAATCGGCGTTCATGAACCATTTCTATGGATACGTGCATGCCAAACTTCTATAGCATAAATAATGACCGTCCGTGACCGTATTAAAATTTTGACGGCTGACGGCCAGCCGTGTACGTGACCGTATTGAAATCATACGGTCCATCTTTGACCGTGAACGTGACCGTCTATATCCAAACGGCCAGCCGTGAACGTGACCGGATTATTAAAAGCTGGCCGCGGCATCACTGCATTTAACTATCTTGCTATAGAGGAGTGTACCCTGACAATTGAGAAAGAGAACTGCGCTGCCCGCATGCGCGCTGTTAATTTTAAAAAAAAAAAAAAAAGGGTGTTACCGCAACACACTTTGGGGTGTTCGTAACACCCCATGGAGTGTGTAGTGGTAACCAGTGTTGCCGCGGCCAGCCGTGGCCGTCCGGTAGCCGTCAAAAATTGCCAATTTTTGTGCTGACCGTCAGTGATCGTGAACCGCCAACATGCCTGGCCGTCGGAGCCGGGAAGTACGGTGGCCGTCATACATTTGGCAGCTGACCGTCAAAAATATGAGCCGGTCTTTGACGGTCACGATTAATTAATTCTCAATTAAACTGCAATTATAGCAGACATAATTATTAAGATTATTCTGTGCCAGTTACATAAATCCACAATGAACACACTGCTACATCCCATAAAGTGTTTTGAATAGTCCCCTTTTCGTTTCGTGGGTCCGGTACATGTAGTTTCCCCTGTCACACAGGCTCACATTCCTGCCACTTGTTAAGAAGAACTACACCTGTGGGATAGAGGAAGGTATATCTGTTTTTGCGTGTAATTGGAGTTTTGAAATACAGAGATTTGACCATCGCGTATACAGTATAGCGCGCCATATATGGCCGACGCGATTCTAATAAGAAAAGTTATCCATGCATCTGCCAACTCCCCCAGTTTTCCCACATGCATTTCCCACATTCCCACAATTTCCCCACAGTACCTGGCTATTCCAGCATCAGATGCACCATCAGAGCGAACTAAACTAATACTTGAACGCAAACGATGGCCCGGAATGGGCTCTGCTCGGCTAGAAAGAGTTTTGTTGTTACGTTGTGTTTAAACTTTAAACATATGTATACACCCTTCCGGTGGTGTTTATACCTATAATTATGCTGTTCAGCATACTTTTTCATTATTCAAACTATTATTTACATGCAATTAATTTTACTGATAAAGCGTACATGTAAGCTTGTACAAGTCGGCACAGGTAATTAATTCTCAGCCCTTGACGGTTGACCGCGGCAACACTGGTGGTAACCGCTCGGGAGTGTTAGACAGTTAGAGCCAACACCCTGATGTGTAGCTAGTACACTCTGATTTGATTCACTTCCCTTTATTATAAATCTTACCAGTAACCTACATTCTGACAGATTGAACATTTATGACATGACTTTGTTTGACCGCGCAGTTATAGTCTATAAAGACCATGCAGGCCTGGTGTCAGTGGCTACACTGCATATACGTGTGTACATGTAGCTAGAGCTACACATGTATACTTGTTTATCAAGTGACAAATAAGTCTTGCTACTTCTATAGGCACTTCAACTGTCTCTTGCTGCATTAGTTTCCACCGTATTTTTGTACTTTTAAAGTTTATTAGATTGCTGAACAAACCGATACAAGAAAGCTATACATGTATATGTATCATTTTCTCCATAGTTTAAATCCATGTATTTTACATTGTGTAGCAGATGTATACTGGGTGGTGGACACTGAGTGTGATTTTAAATTGTGGTCAAAAGTGACATAGCTTGGCCAACATGTATCCATTTAGATAGAAATTCACTGTGCATGCAGCACTGCATTCTTAAATCTTTTAACTGCATTTAACTTATTTTGTACAGAAGCAGATTAGACCCATGGACCCCCCCCCCCCCCCCCCCCCCCCCAAGCACCACCATCTCTTTACTATACATGGTCAATGAGTAACTTTTACCATTGTACAGTTATACCCCCCCCCCCCCCCCCCCCAACTACACTAGCTTGTACGAACTGTGCCAAGTTTGGTTTACACTGCATGCAAACCAAATTTTGGCTAACATATCAACCAACACCAACTTAATTGATTGCAGTGCATGCACTTGCTTCATTCTATATCCAATAGCAAATGCTGCCTTGTATCTGCCGGTGTCACAGGAAAATCTGTTGCCCGGAAATTGTGTCGCGGCGACAGTTTTTCCTAAGGAAATTATGCCGCTCACAATTAAGGTAGCGACCGTATATCCTATAAGGAAATTCTGTCGTCAGGAAATACTGTCGCGCGCATGCTCGATATGTGCCATATAGATCGGTCCTAATATGACATACTAGTAGCATTTTGCTGTAATTGAGTTAACATATCCCGGCTCCTCTTTAAAACAAGAATGAATGAGACTGTCTTCGGAGGAGAGCAAAGAGTTTGTCGTAAAGGAAGGATTTCATTTTTATCGCAATAAAGAAGGTGGAGAGTTTCAGGTCATCGTAAAAAATACTTTGGAATATATTGAGCTAACTGATCAGTAATCTTGTAGGTTGTGACCGAGAAGGATAGACAAAACGTTCTTGAAGGATGTCATTGCGCTGAACTTGGTGGTGGTCACTTTGGACGAGATAAGACGCTTTCCAAAATAGCAGAGAGGTTTTATTGGCGTGGAATGGTAGATGACGTGAAAGAATTCTGCAAGACGTGTGACAAGTACCAAAGAGCAAACAGGTATATTTATGTACTGATGCTCTTCTATGTCACTGTGTATAGAAAATTTGACAAGACTTCTGCAGAGCTCCACCCAATTTATGTCAAGGGAGAAGTATGGCACACCATAGGTGTAGATCTGATTGGTTCTTTACCAGAAACACCATGAAGAAATAAGTATATAATGACTGTCTCTTGTCTATTTTCTAAATGGCCTGCAGCAACAGCCCTCCCTGATAAGACTGTCATTCAGTGGAGTTGCCGATTTTCTGTTTTATTTACCAGACATGGATGTTGCAAGGTTAAGATAACAGATCAAGGTCGAGAATTTGTTTACAAGGTACCTTATAAGCAGCCACATTTACATGTATGTTAACCTTTAATCTCCCGTCGTCCTACGCGTAGGATTAGCGTCCTACGCGTAGAACGCAAGTTAAAATTAATTTTTAGCAAACTCATATGATCAAAAAATAAACCAAAATCTCATTGCACTGTAGAAATGGTTATTAATTCAGGAAATATTTTTACTTTCTTGTAATTATTCAAAGATTGTCAAATACAATCAATACTGCATTGCTAAAAGATGAATTTGCGGTAAATTGCAAAGCAACTTAAAGTACCAAAAAGTAATGTTGGGAAGATCAGAGCAACGTTTTAAAAGAAGGGGGTAGTAGGTCAGGTCTTTTGCACTAAGCATGTAAAAAAGTACATTGTAGATTTGGAAATTGCTAGCTCCACAAGCTTATGAACGATAGGTAATTGTCAGACGCATGTTGCGGGAATAGCCAAGTGAATGGACAAAATCTTGAAAACGTACAGTGCGTTTTCGGTAAAAATGACATAATCAATTAGAGTAAAAACACTGCCGTAGAATGTATAACTGAAGTAGCCCACACATTATGCTTCAAAAAACATTTATAAAAAGTGATATTTGTCGTACTTTTTTCTGTGACAATTAAATTCTATAATTAATGCATTTTTAAGAACCGTATCTGTTTATTTGCATCGTGTAACGAAGGGTGTGATTAAAAAAATAGACTGACAATTGGTAAATTTAGCATGATAGACACATCAAACAACAGTAGAGAAATGGATGCCAAAAAACTGCATTTCTATTTATAATGAATTTTCAAATATTGATCCTACGAGTAGGACTTGGACCTGGAGAATTAAGGTTAAAATGAAATTGCTTTATTAAGGTTAACGATGAATTGTGCAGATTCACTGGAGTAAAGTGTAACCTGACAAGTGCATATCATCCTCAGAGCAATGGTTTGGATGAGCAGTTCAAAAACACACTTTGGTGTCAGTTATTGAAGTTTGTTGATTCAGAGTAAACAAATTGAGATCAGTATCTCGATGCTATACTTTTTTCATATCACATTTCTATTTAAGATTCAACCAAGTATTCACCCTTTGTTTGGTGTATGGCAGACGTCCTCATTTGCCCATAGAATTCAATATGAGGCCAAACTCATACCCAGAATCTTATGACACAGAGAGCAATTTTGAAAGAAATATTGAGTTTTTTTTTTTTAATCCATTAAATGCTATTACTTGTACATATTGACATGCAGGCAATGATAAATGTGCGACAACAGGCTCTACAAAATATTCAGAAAGCTCAGTGCAGGCAGAAGATATACTATGATGTGGCACACAACATTGATAAAGGACTACACAAAGCGGGAGCTGTTGTGCTGCTAAGAAATAGCAAGAAACTAACCAAAAAGGGTTCTAAAATGGAACCAAACTGGATAGGACCTTATTTTTATCATGAGGTCCTTTCTAATAGAACATGTACACTCTCATAGATGAAGAAACCTAACAAAGTTTTGGCTCAAAAATCACGACTGAAACTATACCATCAGAGTGGTAGGTTGAAAATGTGTGTATTTTGTGCTTTCAAATTTTATTTTACACAGCACCAAAAACTGAGTTGGACAAGATCAGTAAATCACCAAATTTTAAGACAGATCTCACTTCCAAAGCGTCTGAAGGTGCAAAAGATAGGCCACTTTGCTCAAGTAAGGCTTTGTACCACTGACTACATGTGCATGATAATAATCAATGGGGGCTGTTTAAAATTACATAAACACATTTTACTCGTGTAATTGCTGAAGATGCAGAGGGTAGTTCACGACCAGTATTGGAGCCAGGTATTGTGTAACTGAGTACATGTGCATGGGTAACAGAAATAATCACATGATTGATGAGTAACACACACGTTAATATTGCAGTGCCTGAAGATGCAGTAGATGAAATTGATGGTGGAAGAGATGGCTGTGTCAGTGAAGACAGAGCAGCGCCCTTGAAGAACAGCTTTATTCTCCAAGCCTTTTATTTGTCTATGGAGGTCTGGTGCTTGCATAATGCATTATGAAGCCAAAGAGGATGATCAAGACTTTAATGTACATGTAAGTCCTTAATCACAGTGATTGTAACAAAGTGTAACATTTAAATACATTTTACTTGATATGCAAGACGGAGAGTTTGCATTGAGCAAGGACATCAATGTGGCCTTATTGATAGATTACCGTACCTTCTATGGTGAGCGTCTGTTAAAAGAAATGTTTCGAGAAAATTTTTTCATCGTAAAATGAAGATTTGCAAGGTGAGTTTGAAGAATTCATAGCTAAGATCCAATGCACAATTGGAACAACAAACACATTGGTAAAAGGAGTTGAGTTATTACATTGTGGCTCAAATCTATCAACGCCAACTTGAAGTCTGTCACTGTCCTTGGAAACACCTATTTTCTGATGAGTTCGTTGGATGATATATGCCAATGGGTGACTAAAAAGAGAAGTGATTTCCATGGCAAGCAATTTTCCTTAGATGCTTTATTAGAACATACTGAACAATGTGCAAGTTTATAATTTCAGATAGTAAAAGAACAACATATAAACGTGATAAGCTATATTCCACCTTGCAGCAAAGAGAGATATGTGCTTCACTATAGGATTGACATTTGTTCATGGAAATCATTCACATGTGCAGCAGCCTAAAAGGATCAATGTTTCACATCATCCTGCAGCGGCAACTTGAATTGCAGCTGATGGAAACTGTTTCTCTAGAAGTATGTCACTTGTTATAACAAGATCTCAAGAGTTTCATCAAGAACTGCGTCTTCTACTTAGCCACACATATGATTCATAAATCTAAAATTCTGTGTTTTCCTCCCTGGTATCCTCGTATGGAAACATGGAATAGTAAATAAAGCAATCTAGGATGCAGAGTCTGCATGGGTGTTTGGGCCACAGAAGTGGAGATAATTGCAGCAGCTTCTTTGTTGAATGCAAAGATGAATGTATATACCCAATGTGAGATTCATGTAAGTGGCTGAAACACACAGCAGATGAAGCTAGCAGTGGTTTGCACCAAGATGAATGCATGTACATAACAAATCTCAATCAAGATTTTGAAACAGTTAAAATGATGTAATGTAAAGTTTTGTACATGTATATTCACCTGCATTTTAATGTTGTAATATTCATTATAAACTTGCATTCCATTTGAAACTATGACATTTCTAGCGTAGCTGGTGGCAGAATTTTTAACGCGCTTACAGCTTTATATTGGTCAGTTGTCTTGGATTCGGTATTGCATATCCCTGCATGCATTGGAATATTCAAAATTTTAGCACTCCCATCATCACAGATCGCACGCCTTTGCCGAAAGTATCAATTATCGATCACGAGCATGCGAGCGGCAGTATTTCCTGGCGACAGAATTTCCTTAGGATATACGGTCGCTACGTTAATTGTGAGCGACATAATTTCCTGAGGAAAAACTGTCGCCGCGACACAATTTCCGGGCGACAGATTTTCCTGTGACACCGGCATACATGTATGTGCGCACCACCATATATAATGTGCCTTATCAATTGCATTGAATATCGTCATCACAATCGGGCAAATTAATGATAAAGCTTCGACCAACTTATTTGCAGTGATCATGCATGTCAAATAGTATGTACGTATTGTACTGCATACAAGTAAGCCTGCAATTAAATGATACTCAATCCATGCATGCATGCGGCAGAATAATAAAATAACAAAACACGCGTTAATCATGCATGAATCTTTCAAACTCTTTTGAACTCATGCATTTAATACGGTGTTTCATACGGAGGAGGAAGGTCATTTGGGAGTACCGAAAGTGGCTGTTGATAATTAGAATCTGCAGCCGCCTGCGGATAGTAAGGAGCTGTTGTAGGGTCAACTATCGATAAGGTTTTGAGCTTATCGGTAATTATCAGTAAGTAAACACCTATTATCGAATATTTACTGAAATTACTCTATGCCTATCGATAAAAAAACTTACCGATAAGCTTTCTTACTGAACGGTAATGATTACCGCTAAGGTAATAGGCGTGTCCAAAGGGTATCTGTTGGCATCCGTGATCCAGTAGGTTGTGGCCTTCCCTATTAGTTCCTTGCATGCATTCCTTCATAGCCTGCAAGTTATTGATGGGTTCCCATTTAGGGCAAGTGTTGTGTGCGGACTATTAACAGTCCTTGGTCCAACCTACCCATTTAATTTCGTACTTTGGTTGCGCTTCGATGATCAATAATCTCCTTCGGAATAACCTGACATATGGACCCTAGGTTTTTGTGATGACGAAGCGTTTTAGGCTTTTAGCCTATGGTGTTTCTTATCTAGTAGCTTTATTTTGATACTTGTAAGTTAAAAACGTCAAGTCCCCCCACTCTCTGTAGTTGTTAATTGTACACCAGTACCAGCGGACCGTATATTGATTTACGTGTGTCCGCAAACGCACAGTTCGTTGCTCTGACGTCACAACGCTAGAAACAACTTCTATTCAAACATGTACTCATGTTGTACACGTGTAGTGCGAAAATTCCCTCTAGTGATTTTCATAACACTAATTCGGTTAATTTTGCCCACATGTTGTCGTGGATAATTATTTGGAAGGCGAATACAAGAAAAATAAAAAAATCAATAACAAAGCCGAGTGTTACCGATAATATTCAATTAGAAGTTATCTCTTACTGAAAGGTAATGATAAGAAAAGTGTCTTACCGGTTGCTTAACGGTATCGGATAACCGGTAAGCGGTAAGGACAAACCTTATCGATAGTTGACCCCAACTGCTGTTAGCAGGTAAGGATCTGTTTGCGTGTAAGAAGCGTCCTGAGGGTAATGAGTTGCCTGTGGGTAAGGCGCGTACGCCACTTGAGGGTAAGGAGTTGTTTGCGGGTAAGCAACTGATTGAACGCCTTGTGCAGCTTTTGGTTGGTTACAGACGACTCCTGGCTGAATAACTGTCACGCCTGTATTAGCAGTGCTCGTATAGTAGGACTATCCCAACAGCAACAGCCTAGGAAGAGGAAAGGAGAGAGGGGAGAGGAGGAAGAGCGAGAGGAGAACAATCAATTTGATTGCTTATAAGTACAAGTGGTCGCAGGTCATGACGTAGATCCTCCTGCCATGATGACCGACATGATGTGCAGTATGTCCTTTGTGTCCATGGTGTGCAGTATGTCCAATGTGTCCGCCATGGTGATTTCCGTGATGTCCGTGATGTCCGTGATTTCCGTGATGTCCGTGATGTCCGTGATGTCCGTGACCGTGAGGCATTGCAGATTTGCAGACGACAAATGTTACGATTAGATCTGCCACCGGAAAAAGTTCGTATAGCCACAGTACCACGCCTTAATTTACTCAAACCTGTTACATCACCTGCATGACCGTGATTATAAATATTTCTTACTGCAATCAACTATGAATAATGGATAATCAATCGTTAGAGCCATTCTTGCACAGGGCCCGCGGAGGGTATTATAAAGTAGGAGGGGGGGAGGGGGGGAGGGGGGGGGGGGGGCAGCAATTAAGATTGACCTAATATTCCTTCGCACCTCCCATCACGGTTGTTCGGAGTTGGAAACTAGGTTGCGTATTAAGAACATACGGTACGGGTTCTTAACACAACTTTTAATGAGCTCATTATCGCAGTCGTTTTATCGTATATACCTTTTCAGAGGTCTATTTCTTACTGTATTAACACTCTTATTAAAAACCAAATATACTTTCCACTAAAATATGTCTGCATGTGTTGATCTCATGTCATCTAATGTGTCAGTAAACAAGGAAGTCATGAAATTATGTGCGCGTGTATTGGAATATGACCTTCAGTTTTGGATGTTGTACGGGCAGCTCCTGCAAGGACTCAGGGTAAGTCTGGCATTTTCGTAAAGAGAAAAGATGGGGGCACAAGGCTATGTATACCAAAAGACGAGAACGATAATTTTTCTCTTGCTGTGATATTTGCATTTTCATGAATAAATGACACGCTTGCGACTTAATATGTAGGGCAAATGGATTACCGCATCAAGCAACTTGGTAGAATGTGTAGGAAACGAGTGGTTGACCATCGTGGGAAGAGAAGCTGCACTGTATATCAGTGTAAGGAGGTGGCAGAACAACTTCTTATAGCTCAGTATCAGTCAACATATTAAACGATGATGTACCACAACTCTCAAAAATGAAGGGTGTTCCAAAAAAAAAAAAACGAAAAAAACAAGTCACCTCTGGCTAGCTCACTGAGTTCAGGAGTATTAGGTACAAGTAACATTATTAAAAATGTACAATGGCATATACTATTCACCTCATAACAAGTATCAAAGGCAGACGAAAACATCATCAAACCCATGCATCAATCACAAGAGTACTTATCAGACACATACATGTACATCAACTGTACACTGTCTTGATTGTCCTAGGCCCCCACTGGCATCCTCTGTGTTTGGAACTCCTCTCACAGCCAGTAGCCCATGCAATGCACTTGTTTGTGCTAAGTGCATCATCATGTGGCTGACAACTTGAGGCAGTACATTGTGTCAATGCTGCCGCTTAGAAAGGCCCATGCATGCATGTCTCCCTTAGATGTGAAATGTGCTCCAGAATTGATACTGCTGCTTCTGAGTGATGTGATGGCTCACTGTGTAGCCAGTACATTTGAAGTTAATCTCCCTACCAGAAGTGAAATGCATATGGCAGTTGATGTAGCAGTCCTCCTAGCTGCATGATGAGTGCCTCTTGCAAGTTCCTACCTGTGGAACAGTTAGGTTTGTCAACTATTCTTTTTTTTTAGTTAATAGTATTTTCCAACATGGCCTACTTGTGGAGCATGCAAAGTTCAGCCAGTTCACTCAGTACCACACCATACCAGTACCACACCATGCATGAATGTCAAGCTCTAACGACTTGTGTCTATATAGTAAAGCACCACTTTCTAACACTTAGTACAACATCACTTCAGTTGTATCACAACCGAAAAAGATAACACAATAACAACTCTTTATCAACACTCGAAAACCGCTAAAATAAAATGGCTAGTTTTGTTCGTGTATAACTTCGCAAAATTATCGTTCTCGATTAGCCTGCACAACAAAACGGTACACACATGCCTTAGCTGTACCTTCCACGTTGGTTTTTCGGTGTTTCTTGCTGGAGGTCGTGGGAAATCCATTCTTTCTGAGAGGTGTTCTTTTGAGGTAGGCCGCTGACGAAGGCCACAGTTCTTCGTGGGAGTGCGGCCCGAGCACGTGATTAGCACCATACAAAGTGCACAGGTCACAGTACTACATGCACCGTGCAATAAAAACTTGTCTAATAGGACATGTGTTTTGCTGTACATTTCAAAGGTCATTTCGTTGTCGGGGTAGTTGCTAAGGAATGACGCAAGCACGTTTCAATATTACTTTTCTAAACCCAGTTTCCAATGTTTCAATGGAAATGAACAACCGTGCCATAGAAATGCGCATACAAATACCGGTATAAGCCAAATGCACAAAAATCCCACCAAAATATCGCTTTCTCAGAGGCAATTTCGTCCAGGTCAATATTAGCTGTTCTGTCGCTATTAATCACGAGAGTAGCTAAGTTATACGAATATCAGGACCCACGGTAGTGGGTCCTATGTAGGATTGACTTCGGATTTGCTTAGGTGGGCGTGGTTTTGGATCGAGCGTTTTAAAACGGTAACGAAGCGTTGCCTTTACTCCCCAGCTCGTACATAATCTATCACAAACATGACTGATGTGCACATATAACGTGAGCTTCGCTAAACAGTGCAGTTTACCTTGAGCGACAAGTTGGCGCCTAAATTCCGCCATTTAGTTTTTCGTTCTTCTTCCGTTCCGCATTACGTAGAACTCGCGACAGGAACGTCGTAAGAAGACTAGATTAGCTTCAAAAAGTTGCATTTGATTTCCAAACGTGCCCTTTTATACAAATAAGACCTAAAGTTGTTAGTTGATGATGATGCAATTCATTATCGGTGATATTTCTCGTTGCCTAGCAGTATGCAATATGACGCCACACACGCGCTTAATTTACTGTTGCCAGGCTACGCACACAGCCGCAGATACGTATACAACAGGCGGTTCTAATTCAGCAAAGGTGACCAAGCCAATGAAAGCGGCTCGTTAACAAGGAGAACTCTGAGTTTAAGGTATCCAAAGAACAAAGGTAGACCTATCAATAAAATTAAAAAGAGGCCTATATACTCAGATTACCCAATACCAATAAGAGGAATCTAAGTGTCCTATGCATTGCAACGAATACACTATTAAGCCATATATTATATTGACTGAACACTCCTGGCAGGGAAAAAAAAATTAGGGGAACAAGTAAATCAAAAACTGCTCTATCGAGAAAGTGATTGGTGGTATGTAGGATTGGTGGTGCAAAAAGCAAGGAAACAAGGTACAGTATGTTAAAGTGAGGTTTGGTAGGATCCTACAACTATAACAGTCCTACATTTGCTAATAGGCTTCTTCATTTGCAAATTCAGGACTGTGAGTTGTATAGGATCCTACCAAACCTCACTTTAACATACTGTACCTTGTCTCCTTGCTTTTTGCACCACCAATCCTACATACCACCAATCAATTTTTCTCGATAGAGAAGTTTTTGATTTACTTGTCGAATCTAATTTGATTCATGCTTGAACGAAGCTAACGGCTGCATTAGCAGCTGGGGGATTGACCACAAGATCAGTTTAAACCTCCGAAATTAGGCTCTTTTCACATTGGTCAAGGCTTTGAAAAGCACTGCAAATTTAGTGGAATTCTCCACTTAGCAAGCTGGATCTTTGTTTCGGGCAGTTCATTAATAATTTACCCCCAAATTTTGCTCGCATAGACGTACATGTATGGCAAAACACGTTATCATTAGACTCATCGTAGAAGATACCTTTCGGAGTAAGCACGTTTGTAACAACGTAGCTATGCTACACTGCTTCTGATCTTACAAGGAGGTTCGCCCATTGTGTTACGTATACGTGGCGAACCGGCCGGGCAAATAGAATTCGAATCCAATCGGTTGGCTATCTATACAACACAAGCAAATATATTTCGGAGTTTCCTTCGTCAAGCAAAGAATCTAATCGCTATAAGATACAAGCGTCAAGCACTGCACAATAACAAAATAACAAAAGTCCGACTGGTCTGCTATAAATTGAGCCATGCCCATGGAACCGCCTCGCGCCTGCATGCGCGTGTACGTGTACGTACCTACCTGTACAGTAAATAAATTAATATTATCGGCCAAAAAAGTGTGTGTGTGTGTGTAGGGGGGGGGGGGGGGGGGGGGGGGGCAGCCCTGTTGCGCACAAATAAAAGTTGGTTTCCTACCATTCTGGCCTGCGAATAATCATGCAGGTGACTGTGGCTCGAGCCACTCTGGCACTCGAGTAGAGAGTTGCTGACCATGCAGCCGCCGGCATGCACTGTCTGATTAAATCCGTCATTCATGTATATATCCTCATAACGTATATTCATATACCGGTATATGGGCTACACACGATTCGTATTTATTTATTTAATTATAACATGATACCGGTGTTGGAACTAGGAGGGTAAATTGTTCTTCGGCAGAATACATATGCCAGTAGTGTAAAATGTCCCAACGCGGTAGTAGGGCCCGCCCGACTATTCCCGCAGACATTCTACATGTCACGACAAAAATTATCCTACCTAAAATTTATCCTAGGATAAAATTTTGCTGCCAAAAAAAAACGCATTTTGACTGTCAAATTTCACCCATCCACGACTGTGCCCTCGTTTTGCAAATTAAAAAGTGTTGAAGTTAATTGTTACTAGCTCCAATCAGATATGGACCTCTCCTGCAGAGACATGGTACGCGTGCATGAGTGAACCCCCGGCCCCTCCATCCTGCAGTGACCTCCAGTCAGGATACAACAGTGGCTATAGGGACGGTGTGGGAGGGTAGCCCGTGCGGAATGTCCCCCCGGCGGACATTCTGCAATAGTGCACAATGTCCCCCCGCGAACAATCTATGCTAGGGCAAACTGTCCCCCTCCAGGGTAAAATGTCCTCCCTCATAACATTTTATTTGACAAGGCAGGTATATTTAAACTTTAAATACAATCCTAATATGGACTTGAAATGTACAAAACGGTGGTATTTTCAAATACCGTATCGCACAAAGGCAGTATACACGGGAGCACGTTGATGTCCCATCCGTCGTCAAAGCTGCATGTCGTTCTTGAAATTAATATTCATTGAAACCAATACTCACACACATACACGAGCATTTACATGTAGTAGTTGTCAGTTGATATAATTCATGGTGTAAATCTCAAGCATATCATATGAGAGATTGAGATATTTTGAGATCAATAGGATCATAGCCTGAAAAGTAATGTCATATACATAAACACAGCTCCACACTTCGTGTAGCGCCTGGCATAACTCAGGAAGGTTATTTAATGCAAAGGTTAACGTTATTCCCAAACTTGCATGGAACGTGCAATCACGCTGCGTGCGCATAGATTATGTAACTGTAAGTTGTAACACGGAATACTGGGCGACATGGTATATGAGTACAGACGATAATAATAATTTCCACGCCACATCAACACCAATCCACCCATCAGAATTAACTGACTATGCAGCATGACCTCTGTGATGCCATCACGGCGTTCATTGGGAAGGTAGCGTGTTGTTTTGCATACAGTTGCAGCCTCAGGATTGGGCAATGGGTTTACCCCCCACAATGATCCAGAACCTTGATCAATGGCTCAGTTCAACCTTCACAGCATACACGCGGCACTGACAGATCCCTCAGACAGTGCGGCTATTGCCTCAGCCAAGTGACCTTTGCCTGCACTTATACCGGCTTTGCCAATCTGTACATGTACCATGCTAGTGTCCTAAGGCCATCAACCACTCAAACTATTATTTGAGGCTATTTAGTTTACACTTACACTTGGGCAGCACCCTGAGCCTCTGGTTTGAACCCAATTAGCATTAGCCACCCAACCATGGCCATACAGAGCCGCAGTGTGGAATGCAGGCCAAACCCAATGTTATAGCATAGATTGAAGAATACCTGGATACGAAACGCGGAGATAATTAGAAATGATCCGCGTTTCGGCACGTGACACATTTGGTGTAATAAATTAAACTTATATAGGGATAGCCTACCAAGGGCCGAAACTGACTTGCCATAATACGAGCGATACAGGAGACGATTACAGACAGTAAGGTACCCGAAACACAGACCAAAACAGACTAGATCCTCGTAACGAGTTGCTTACAACGTTGCTTTCAATACATTTTGCAGTGGCCGAGTTACGTTCGGCTATTCTAGCTTGTCTACATCACCCAAGAATAAAAGCACATTCAGTTAGAGAGAGAGCTTACAGATGTTTCAAACAGGATCGTTTGATGGAATTGCCACCTATTTGGAAACGCTTGTTCTGTGTCATTGGACTGCAGTTGGATCATCAATCGCACTTACAAGGCATTTGTTCAATCAGCTACTACACAACTTTAAGTACTATAAGTACATTCCTTACAACTGATCATAGTAACTGCGTAGATGTGTCTAAGTGCTATCTAGCTTGCACTGACCGTGCAAGAGATGTACCGAAACATATATCGGTCCAGGGACGATTTAATGAAAATAACCCACACAACTATAACTTCTATAAGACATTTGCATAACGTTGGTCCACCTTTGGCTGTATGCGTTCCACAGAACAACTCTTTCTGAACTTTGAAAAACAAATTTGGACTTTGTTGCGTGTGTCTAACTCAAACACTATGTTCCGAAACACGATGGGTCCGCGACCTGTTCACCAGGCAGTTGTACCCACATGCTAAAGCCCCAACGGCTATACGTTCGTTCCACAGAGGGAATAGCATAATGTTTTGCTTTTAGAAATGAATGGTTGGAAGCATCTCTAAGTTGAGATATATGTTCCGAAGAGGCTGAAATGATAGATACGGTACCTACGTAGAGTGTGCTTAGTGAATTGCATGAACAATAGTTACTAACCTGGAAAGCAAGATCGGTGGGAGTACGAAGAATGCCTAAGATCTCGATTTTTATCTTAAACAGCAGTGATAGCAGGGGGAAAAGCGTAATCTACAAAAGGGTTAACCGAAACACAGTTCACTTCAAAGGGTCCGCCGCCCACAATTGACAATTCAATGGATCACGTGACGCGTTTCGTATCCAGGTATTCTTCAATCTATGGTTATAGGTAGCCAGTGCCAGTGGCGGATACAGGGGGGGGGGGGGGGGGGGGGGGGGGGGGCAAACCCGGCCTATGCCCCCCCTAACTAATAAGGATACGCCTCCTGTCCATTGTAATGAATTTAATTATATGTCATCAGCGCCGCACTGTCTTAGCTCTTGCAGGCGCTAGACCTGTTGCACGTGCTAAGTATCACCCCTGACACGTGGCACTTTTTCTATTGTACTTTTGAGCGTTCAGTTCGTACATTCGTTCAGCGTTCAGTTCGTACATTCGTTCAGCGTTCAGTTCGTACATTCGTTCAGCGTTCAGTTCGTACATTCGTTCAGCGTTCAGTTCGTACATTCGTTCAGCGTTCAGTTCGTACATTCGTTCAGCGTTCAGTTCGTACATTCGTTCAGCGTTCAGTTCGTACATTCGTTCAGCGTTCAGTTCGTACATTCGTTCAGCGTTCAGTTCGTACATTCGTTCAGCGTTCAGTTCGTACATTCGTTCAGCGTTCAGTTCGTACATAATTTGCGAATTTCAATTTCAATTGCCGTCAGGAAAGTGGTAGATCTGCGGATTCCGCCGTCGTCCGGATCCCATGGCTAAGCGTCAGCTGACCATTGCTGAAGTGTTTGCGGCGTGCAAAAAGTGTACAATGTATGTGCCAATGAATCATTAATCATACGAGTGAGACTTAGTGAAGAAAGCAGAGCCCACTCTTGAGTGCCTAACCCTAAAAACACCAGTGGCTAGGGTTTTGGGGCGGAGATGATGGTGCTTACTGCGCTTTCCCAGACACCCTGGCAAGTTCGGAGGGGCACGCCCCCATTCCCCCCTATATGCAGGGTTGCGGAAAGTCAGGCCGGGGTCCGGCCTGTGATCGGCCGGTCTGACAGCCCCGGCCTGTCAGGTCGGCCTGCCAGGTCGGTATTACTAATAATTTGATCGCTTAGATTGTATGAATGGCCTTGAATGTTGTTCAGACTCATTTGTGCTGCGCACGAATCCACTTCAGGTACTCCACTTTTATCAGCTGTGCTTCCTCCAACCCCGATCTTTGCATACATAATCCAGACGAATTCGTAATTACCGTAGAGTATTGGCCCCCCCCCCCCCCTCTCCAAAAAAAAAAAAGGTCCCGTGTTTAAACGAGCGCATCGACGTAATCATGAACGCAGCTGCGTGAGCTGCGTGCCATACTTTAAACTCCTGCTGGAGTGCCAGTACTTTCGTGAAATGTTTAAACGGGTACGAGGAAGTTTTATGATTACGTCGATATACGTTTGTTAAACACGGGCCATTTTTTTTCTGTGCATGGGGTGGATGGGGAGGGGGATATATCGCGGTACTCTAAAGTATTCGTCAGGTTGGAATTCCCACTAAGTAGAAAACAAAACGCTAACTCTACTTCCATTGTTTGGTCGCATTTCAAGGTGTACAGAGTCTATATATCTCTCATATGAAAGAACTCTAGCTGCTAAAAGCTAAAAAGCCCCCACTTGAACAGTATTTTACAATGAAGGTTCCCCCATTATCTGTGTCATGCACCACTCATATTTTATGTCATCTGTTGATCACAACTCCATGCATGAGTTGCACTTGCAACCTTGTACATGTAAGTACATGTACATTTTTGGTAATGACAACGTGAGTTTCTCATTCTCGTGCACAACTGACCATGCTAAAGAACTCCATTATTCGCATGACTTCTCTAATGCATCATGTACATGTTAATCACTTGGAACAGGAATCTATAACCCACATCAATGAAGCTGTCCAATACATTCCCCACCCCCATCCCCACCCCCACCCACTTTCACCTCCATAAAAATTGTTGGTAGTATATGTAATGTGGAACACTCGACACAGAAATATGCTTGGGCCTTTATATCTCTATATGTGATCAGGCATGCAGTTTACATTTATGTACATGTATGTATTATTTGCACTTTCAATACTGCCAATGCCACACATGCAGAGTCAGTAATCCTTCCTAACTGAGACAGAGCACCCTGAAATCAGTCAAAGCTGTGCATCTATATATGATCTCTGATAACACAATGCATGTAATTGCTGGCGCATGCATTGGTGTGACAATCTACTCCCACTTTGTGGGCGGATCCCGGCCTGTCAGGTGAGAGTCTGGCCTGCCAGGCCAAGCGGACAGTCCGGCCTGGCAGGCCGACCTGTCAAGCCGGGCTGGCCTTCGGCAACCCTGCCTATATGCCCCCCCCTAACACAAAATCCTGTATCCGCCCCCTGAGTGCTTATCATTGGTCCCTGCAGGGCTGGTATCTATCGCCCATCTGTGGCAGCTTGCCTGCCTGTCAGCAGTGGGCAACCATATACTACACACATATCCCAGGGAGCATTCTAGGGAAAGCATTAGAAGGTTCTGGTAAGGTAGCATATGTAAACATATGTATGTGTGAATGCTTCCTACAGGTCTGCACCTTAGCATCAATGCAGACAAGCCTTACTCCTTTGACCCCTCAAAATGGGTCTTAAACTGCAAAAACTCCCCAACTGGTTGAGAGCAGTCTGGTCCCAGGCTCATCCAGTCATCAGCCACTACAGTACACAAGTCCCCTGACCCACCTCTCATATTTCAATTCAGGATTTTCCACAGGCAGGTGGCACCCTCTTGGCTTCTACCACAATTGCCATCTAAAAGGCCAGCCTCGTGGTTTGGTATGCAGGTCAACCCAATGGTAGCCAGAGCTTATCATGGGTCCCTGTTAGCTAGGTAGCATCTGCCCAGCTGTGGTAGCATCAGTGCCCTCAGTGTGCAATCAATGTTGGCAACCCATTTACTATACAGTGTACATACACACACTCCAGTGAGAATTCCAGGAAAAGACTTAAGTGTATGTGTGTGTATGCATGTGTGTTTGCATGTGTGTGTATGTGTGTGTATGTGTGTGTGCATGTGTGTGTGCATGTGTGTGTATGCATGTGTGTGTGCATGTGTGTGTATGTGTGTATGTGTGTGTATGTGTGTGTGTGCATGTGTGTGTGCATGTATGTGTGTGTATATGTGCGTGTGTGTATGTGTGTGTGTGTTTGTGTTTGTGTATTTAGCACTTTTGTAGTACGTACATTTTTCGTTGCTAAATATAGGACTGTTACAAAAAACTTGTATCATCGTTGATCCCTTGTTCCCTTCCTTTTTACACCACCATTGCCTTCAAATCCTATATACCACCAACTTTCTCAGAGAGAATGTTTTTTATATCTTGTTTCCTTCATTTTCATTTATACCAGCTGTGCAGAAGTACCCACCAAAATGCTATGCATACCCATGTTCAGCTGTAGCAACACTGAACATGTCACTGCCTAGCAACATCATTTTTTGTGGTTTGTTTCTGAATATATGGAAGCAAACAACATCAAACTTTTAAACTCCTGGGGTTACCTTCTTTGTGATTTGATTCAATTGCCATTGAGGATAGGTCCCCCATATTATGCCTGCTTCTCAGACATATATGTATTATCCACTCAAGGTGGAGGGTATCATGAGGCCCAATCTCACTCATTGTCGCCTATTTTAGGCAAATGAATCTGCTTGGACAATCAGCTGATAACACACCTACCATTGAGGTCTACTTGTATACAGTGTTTTGTGTGATTGTAAGAGGTATAATAGAAATAGGGTTCTGAGACAGCACTATGATGCCTTATCCCAGCTATAATATCATTATTTTATTGCATTAATGGCACGAACATCTTTTAACAATCCCCCTGCTTTTGCTCTTCGAATGTTCAGTGCCTTAGCAAGTAATGCATCTGCGCTAACTTTGCTAACAGCAGCATGTGCAGATCTAGTGGTAACCTTTTGCGCTAACCATGGATGGGTCTTGCAAAAGGCATCCTTTAACTCATCTAGCAATGTCCTATTGCTTAGAATAGCCTTTTCAAGGCCACCCTTATACTCCATTAGAACACTATCATTGGGTTCATACAGGCAGTAGCTAAAATGATTAAGGAGATGGAAGCATGCAGTCAATACTTCACTGGTAATACATGTACAAGCCACATAATAATGTCAACCCCATGTCATGCATTATTTGTGTGTACTATACTAGGGGTGACACTTGAACTGTATTGCAAAACATAATAAACAGTGCAACTAATATCAATAATATGAATACTGTGTAGCAACACCCGTTATGCAACATGACAAAATCCAGCTGTACATGTCATCACCTAGCAACACAATGTATAAAGCACTTTTCCAGCTGCTCTAGACTAAAAGAAGCGCGCCAAACCATAATATTCCATGCACAACTCACCTTTGGGCCTCACGCTTACGCTTCTGGTATTGCGCCCTTTTCGCTAAACATGCAGCAGAAGGGTTTATCCAATATTGTATCCTTTTGGAATCCCGATTGGTCTCTTGCTGCTTTTGCCTCTTAGAAGCTCGTAACTCGTCAGAATTCTGCTCATCACAGCATACACGCCCCCTCTTAGAAGCGCCGAACCCGAGAGAGGTCTCTATTCCGCTCGTCGCTTTGCTCTCCGCTGTTGTTGTCGTGAAGGCATTTTGATAAAAACAACTTCGCCAATATGAGTTTTAAAATGATAGAATACACATATCACGTTAACATTGCCATGGGAACGCTTTCATATAGCTCCATATGCATATTACGTATATCAGTAACATGCTTTATTTCCATATCTGAGACCTGTAGATGTTCTTCCAGAATTTTCTAGATTTTTTGGTGTATTTTGCGCTAATTACAACCATTCCTATCCCGAGTTATACTCACCCAAAAAAACTGTCGGAGGAGAAATTTGGGACTGGGAACGAGAACTCGAGCTTTTTTGTTCTCTTAAAGTAAACTGTCTGGCGACTTGAACAAAACATGAAAATGATCGTCTTTCCATTGTGGATCGATAGCAATAAAGAACTACACTATCCGTTTCTCGGTTCGTGAGTTATACGCGGATCGCGTTTTTTTAATGATATTCATGATACGGCACAAATCATATATGAGAGTTACTTCCGTAACTCTCGATATTATACTTGTTTTTGGAAAAAATCAGTGAAGGCCAGTCATGCACTGAAATGTTATACATAACGAATCCCATCAAATCACTCACCGGTAATATAAAATTTTGATGCTGTGGCACCCGAGGTCTGACCAGCTTCGTAAATCAATGAATTATTGAGGGTGTGTATAACCTTGATGACAAATGCTGCAGACCAAGACAACTACCATTTTGGCTGGTATCAAAATGTCAGTGGGGTGCATGTCACGCAAAAATTGTACCGGGCGAAAATTGTACCGGCCGGTACACTTTTCGCAACCAAAATTGTACCGCCCGGTACAATTTTAGTTGCCAAAAGTGTACCGGCCTTGCCAAAAGTGTACCGGGTAGTGAGAAAGTACCGTTAGCTTCCAGCTAGAAGTAAGTTGTCGGTTAGACTTGGCGAAGGGATATTTGATGTCCGTATATCTATACAGGCGCGTAGCAGGACAAGGTTTAAAAACCGGGGGGGGGGGGGGGGGGGTAAGTGGATCGGCGGGTGCAAAGGGGGGCGGATCCCCCTCTTGCAACAGCTAGGGGGTTTTGGGGAGCGCTGTAAGCCTCCCCACCGGAGTCTGGGGCGGAGCCCCAATATCCCTAATGATTATTATTTTTATCCTCTGCACTGTACATGTATTTATAGGCTCTCAGTGGACGGTACTGTACCAATATGCTTCGTGTACAGAGCGAGTCAGTACTACAACCCTTGTACACCAAAATTAAAAGGGGTATCTAAAAAACTTGCCTACGGCCTACGGGCCTGATATTGGTGCTAAGCTTTTTAACTGATATAAGCACGTCTGCTGCATTTAAATGCAACTCATTAGTAATTGCAATTTGCCTATATGGTCATTGTTCAAATGACATACACTTTCTAAATTTGGTATAAATATTCATTTAACGCTTAACAGCCTAACAGGGTGTTGTTTTTTTGTGTGCAAATATGATTGGCTAGGTCATAATTAACGATATCTGTTATCAAAAATCATCGTCAAAATCAGCAATAAAAAAGTGTTTCAGACCGAGGCATGTACATTGAGTTTATACTATTACATTCGCCTAACATATTCATAGTGGTTGGATATGTTGCCAAATAAATAGCTACTTTGGAATGTACAATACCGATCGACGCATGTTATGTTCAGTGAAGTGCACTATAGTGTCAGAATTACCAACTATATACATGTATAACTGTAGGTTCAAGTTTTTATTTCAGCGAACTGTGTACAACACGTATTAAACTAGCAGAATACGTTATCCGACATCCTATATAAAGCAAACGGTCCTTTCTCACTACCCAGTACACTTTTGGCAAGGCCGGTACACTTTCCGCAACCAAAATTGTACCGGGCGGTACAATTTTGGTTGCGAAAATTGTACCGGCCGGTACAATTTTCGCCCGGTACAATTTTTGCGTGACATGCACCCTGTCTTCGCCTGGACCACTATCGATCTGGTAACTGAGTAACCGGGCCATGCCCAACCTTGCTCCTAAAGAGGTAACGTATCGTGTGCTGGGTACTAGAATATTTGTTTGCATGTTTTATTTTATTTTTATGGCAGCAAAAGATCTAAATCAATGTACTTTAATTATAAAGTAATGCTCTACATGTATATACCAGTAATGGCGGAAGTGTGGGCGTGGTTTGGATGTGGCAGCTGCAGCTATCGTTTCTATTGTGGTTATTGTATATATAATTATAATTATAATATAATAATATTATTATTATTATTATAATTATGTATATTTATAATAACTCTATGCGGTCATTCACATGTACAACTGGTGCTGGTTGCATGTTGAAAGGCTATATTCCACATGCAACCTTTCTGCTTGACCAAGTAGAGTGGCCAGTTGAACTCCCACAGCAGGAACAGGGGCAGCAACAGCAGCTGCCAGGGTTGGATTACCCCCAGCAATGATTCAAAACCTTGGACGATGGTACAGTTCAGCCTTCACAGCACCCGGGACCATCAATCATCTAACCTTACTTACACACCCAACCATGGCCAGATTAAGCGTCACGGTTTGCATGGACTGCAGGCCAAACCAATGTTATAGCCAGTGCTTATCATTGGTCCCTGCTGGCCTGGTAGCTATCGCCCATCTGTGGCAGCTTGCTTGTGTAGGCAACCCATTTTTACTGCACATGTACATAAATATTCCAGGGAGTATTCCATGCAGCTAGGGAAAGCATTAAACTAAGGTTCTGTTTGGGTTAATGTCTGTGGGAATGCTGCCTACAGGTCTATACCCCTACACTAGCATCAATGCAGACTAGCCTTAATCCTCTGACCCCTCAAAAGGGATCTTAAATCTTCCCCAACTGGCTAAGTGATTTGGTCCCAAGCTCACCCACTAAGGCACACAAGTCACCTGATACACACCTGTTATGTACGACATTTGAGTATTCCACCTTTTAATTCATGATTTCCACAGGTACATGTAGGTGGCACCCTCTGGGCATCAACCCCAACAGCCACCTAACCATTTCAGGACAACCCAATGGTAGCCAGCACTTTTCATTGCAATCAATGTTGGCAACCCATTCGAGGGATAATTCCAGGGTAAGCATTAATATGTGTATGTGTATATGTTATTCACACTGTTTCTCTTTTATGTTCATAGGAACCTTGAATAATAAGAGTTGCAATGGTAACAATACAGTAAGGCTGCGCCCTATTTAAAGAGGATCAAGAATATTTCTGAGTGGATGGTTTCACATAGTCCATGTAGCTCTGCATTGCCAGAACTGGGACTGTGGGTCTGTCCCATACGTATCCTGCAGCCCATGCAAGCCAGCTAGCTCATTGTTCCCTCATGCACGACACGGGTTCAACCCTGACTGCAAGGGTCATTGCTGTATTTAAGGACAGCCTCATGGTGTCCATATAAGGAAGTCCAAGACCGGACTGAGAAGCAGAAGTGCAATATAACGGCTGCCTTGAGTGTAAGGCGGTCATGGGTGGTCCTGTGATCTTTCCCTAGTTGGCTTAGCATCTGTCCTAGCATCCTATTGGTAATTAGCTGACGTTTTGGTTTGAAATGGGCCATAGCATTTTTAGTGTTTAAAACACGCCGTGCCGGAAAATGTACATGTACCAATTAATTGCTCCATTGTCCACTGAATTACAATCAGTAGCAGCCGAACGGAAGTCAATAAAATAGTAGACAGTTGAATATCTATATAAGATCTCTATACCTCCAAGTACATGAAACTGAATTGAGTGTCAAAAAAAGCCCCGGCTTCATTATGCAGACGTCGAAGCTTCACCTATTGCCTCCCATGAAGGTAGCAGAGGAATTGCTTCTTATTGATTCGTCTGCGTTACGGAAGATATTTCCAGAAGAACTGGTTGACGAGGCTTGGATCGGTAAACGGAAGGTACGCATAATAATAATACGGCAGAGCCTTCCTGTCCAGGACTATATCTATATTCGAGCATGAGTAGTATATGTATGTATGGTAAATAAGAAGTGGTGTATATATGATCGTAATTAATAAACTCTGCTGTCAAAGAGCTGGACCTTCATTGGTCGTCTCTGGTTGACAGTATATCAATAATCTTATTTATTTTGTTGTTTTTCTTGTGCGTAATAAAAATAATAAAAAGTGCCAGCATAAAAAAGTAACTGGACGTAGACACAACATTAGTTTTGTTGAGAACAATTTTGTAGATGTTAGTTACGGCACTCTTATCCTTGCGTACGTATCATAGATGTGAGATACTTACTCCTCGGTATCGTGGGATACGTTGTTTCTTTCTAATTTCCCCCCCACACGATACTTTTAAGTATCCGCCTAAGTCTTAGAATTATTGGTCACCCCGCCCACACCAATATAAAAAGCATATATGTTAACCATCTCAGACACCATGAATGCGTCCAATTCTTGTTGGAGTGCTCTCGTGAAATGTTAACTTGATGATGTGTTCGCAAGCGTTAATGATTACGGAGATAGATGTGTGCTCGTGCGAGTACATCATAGCTAGATGCATGTGTATAGCACAAGTCTTCTGAACATCAAAAACAACAGTTGATGATTATAGAAGTGTGATGAGGCACGGATCCACCCTGACTTCCATATGTGTATAATTTAGCTTACTACTCTTTTTCTCAACAGGAAGAACTGTCCCCCAATATCACTGCCATGGTTCACCACTTCAACGGCCTTGCACTTTTGGTTCCAACTGAAATTTTGGCTGAGACCACACCCCATTTGCGTGCTAAAGTTATCTCTAACTTCATTAAGGTTGGTGAATATTTGCATTGTAAAGGCATAACCATTGCATTATTTGCATCACATCCTCTATATAGATTGCAAAGGCATGTCATAAGCTCAAGAACTATCACTCCCTGAAGGCAGTGTTAGCTGGTCTTCAGTGCACACCTGTGTACAGACTGAAGAAAACCTGGAAGAGGGTGCCATCCTCAAGAATGAGGTACACACTGATTTGCATGAGGGAGTAACTCATTAAGACCACACATGTAAAATACAATCAATAAATTCTAAATGGTAAATTATGCTACTACTATAACCATTGCTGATTATATATTACTGGTTCTTTAAATAAATTGGCATCATGTGCTCCTTCACAGTGAAACACAATTATTACCATACATGTAGCCAATGCATGCTGACTTAATTAGAAGCTTGTTATTATAAGGTTTATTGTTGCACAAGTCCAGTGGACTAGATTGGTTTCTGTGACTCCAAACGTTAGTGCCACCTTATATAATTTTAAAAATACATAACTATTATTTGATTAACATTATATTCAAATCCAACACAGGACATTTCAGAAATTGAGTTTGCTAATGAATGAAGAAGGAAATTGCAATCGCTACCATTCAGTGATAAACCAAAATCTCAAAAATGAAATCCCTTTTGTGCCATATCTTGGGTTCTTTCTTACCCAAGTTGTTCACCATACCTGCCACCAAATGATGTTGAAGAGCCAGTGGTTGAAGCCAAGTACAAATAATGATTTCATCTGCTCAACTGAACAGCAATATGACCACAGTCCAATGGGGAGTCAAGATTGCCTCAACTGTGAAATAGACAGTGATAATGATGGTAGCAGTTCAATGGAAAATGAAGATTATCTTAGCTATGAATTAGATGGCGATAGTGATCTCAGCAGTCAAATGGGAAGTCAATATCAGCTCAACGTGTGTACAAGTGACCTAAGATTGAAGAGTCAAGATCATCTCAACTATCAAATTCTTGCAGATAGTGATAGTGACCTCAGCAGCCCAATGGGGCATCAAGTTCACCTCAGCTGTCAAGTAGAGAGTGTTGATGAGTTGATGAGTGTTGATCCAATGGAAAGTAAGGATGCAACCTGTTTTCAAACAAACAGTAGCAATGATCTTGGTTCTCCACCAGAGTGTTTCCCACCAGTCCTTCTTTTGAGAGAAAGTTCATATGATTCCTCAGACAGATCTTCATATTTTTCATCAAGTTTCGGCAGTGCGGATTCTGAGTCATATATCAAAAGCCCCCCTGGTAATGATGAAATAGAAGAGTTCTGCTGGCTTGAAGACTCTTCACTTTACCTTACTAAGGGTAGTATCAACAAGGACAGCAGTAATGAGGACCATGTAGAAAGCACATGCTTGGGTAATGATTCAGGCTTCAGCACCCAAACGTCCAGTAAATCAGGCAATGTATACCTAGATGACAAAGAATATTGTATGCTTTCAGATGCTGCACACTACAGAACCCCGGTTGTATGCATAAGCAGTGCTGATGATCATAATGACACTATCTTATCTCCTGATTCAGCAGGAGCACATAAGTGTTGTGGTACTGAGAGCAGTTCTCACTCCCAGCATCTCACCATTGGTTTCCGTAATGTACCAACACATCTGGCCCATGCTAATCAAGACAGTCTATTGAAATGTCACGAAAAAACTCAACTGGACTCTGCAAACCACATGATTACTTACTACCCTACGGCACTTCTACAGAAGTATCAGTATTGCTCTCTAGATTGCACTGCCAGGATTAAATCAAGAGAAAAGATCAGAGACATTATCATGAATTACCACTGTAATACTGAAATGGACAATTACATGTCATCATATCAGAGGGAGCCTTTATGAAAGGTTATATCCCTGCTAAACTTCTAATTGGTGCATTAGACATGCATGCATGTCTACTATCAATTTTAAGGAGATACCACAGTGTTTAATTAATTTATTTTTGTACACATACACTTCTCACCTGAAGGCAAGGCATACTAAATAAATTTAGTTATGTGCCATCTCGTACCCTGACCGAAACGCATGTAGTGATTACATAGATGGCGGTCTGGGAAGTGTTTATCATTTAGCATTTTTAAATTTGCAAAGTAAAGAGACTTTACACGGTTCCATGAAATTCGAATACTTCTTCTGTCGAACCAGACTTTCTAACAATTAGTCGGAACGCCATCAATTGTCTGTAAAGCATACGTATATGTACAGTGGCGTAGGAAGGGAATATAAAGTGCAGCGGCCATTTGAAGTACCAGTGCCCACCGGGAGGGTGCGTAGAAAAATTCCAAAAACTAAGCAAAAACTGTGACCAGTTTAGGTCTTTTTGCGATCTTGCCTGTGCGCATGTAAAAGCATCGATTTATACAGATACAGTAGCCATGCGAATGAAGACGGTAAGCCTTGTATTAAAACTACTTTGTACGGGTCGAAGCTTCTTTCAGTAGTTCAGAAAGGGATACACTGAATATCAATCGATTTTGTAGTTCAATTAACTAGCTGGCATGCTCAGCTAATTGAATAACGTGCAGCGCTCGTACCATTAATCATAATTTATTTATTTTTAAATAAATCCAACAACATATATCATACATAAGTAATACATAAATAATAATAATAACCGTAAAAGAGGAAACATAAACAACAAAATGACAGAACAAAAGAATGAAATAAAAGTGTTAATCCAATTTTGGCAATTCTGCCGGTAGCCCAGCATCATCATCCATTCCAACACCACTTCTCCACTTGGTGTGAGAACCACGCAAGCAAATATTTGTTGCTTGACGTATTGCAAAACTGCAGTATCTAAGCTTAGTTGACATGGGACAGGAAATGTTTAGTTGTTTGCTCTCGTGAGTATTAAAACTGAAAGAGAAGGATAGATATGTATATGTACTATAGGGACTATATCAATTGGAAGTCTAAATGGAAGATTTACAAATAAAACTGATAGCATAATTCCAAGCTCTAGAAATGGTGATTCTTATGCCTTTAGGCTGATTTGCTCGGTTGTCAACTACCGTTAGTTCAGTAATTTGTAGTTATGTACAACGCTAATCCATTTATTAAGGGTACCACTGATGCTGACTTATTAATATGCTCTTCAATGAGACACTCTAGATCAAGAACAATCTTCATTCTGAATAGCAACAAAACAGATTGGAACGTTATTTTGCTCATGTATGCATATGTATAAAATTGAATATGAATAAAGGGCTTGATAATACCCATGTGTGGGCACCATCATATTGCAATTCTAAAACAATAAAAATAAACTACTCTCTCAGGACTTCAAGTGGATGTTGTTCACAACTATGTGCTTCAAAGAATAGGGTGTGTAATAAATAGAATTGTCACAACGTTAACACAACACATTGTGTTATAATAAAGGTCTACTTGGTTATGCTATGTACATATGAAGTCTAAGTTGATTGAAGCGTAAATATAGTGATATCAAATAAAATGATAGATGCTTTCAGGCAGGCCAATACGAAACGCCTAGGCCATTAAAGCACCCTTTGGGCACCATCCAAATCTCCTGAAACTTTATTGTATCATGAACTTGGACCTATACTAACTAAAAATCACTATCCTGTGATTGTGCATCAAAAGACTAATTCAAGACTCATTTGCAAGATTTTACTACAAATTGAAAGTGCCTGATATCGATGGATCGTGAAGTAGCTTGAATTTAGCGGGCTATTGCAATGTATTCTACAACCAATTGCCTTCCTCGATCGAGTAATGAAGTCGGGTAAACCGCTCACGTAACGAAGCAAGTTTCTACGCTTCTATGTATACTTTCCAAACTTTCACAAATTCCAGTCCAATTTTTGACGTACTTTTAGATCAACTATTTACGGACCCGAATATGTGATTTTGTCAACTACCTAAATATGATGTATGTCAAAGGTATTACTCGGCTTGTATATTTTTACGGATTATATATAAGATCATTTTCGAAGTGGGAATCTAGCGAAACAGCCATGCAAGTTCTCAAATGTTGCATTAGAGGAAGGTACAAACCCCCAAACTCCACGGGTGAATTATCACCATCTCTGCAGGAACTAATCGTTAACTCGGTGCTGCCTCTGGCTTTAGCTGACTCGTCACGAATACGATATGCTAAACGGTTTCTTGAGCAACAGCATGCAGGCCCATTGTTTAAAAATGAGATGGAACTATACGTATGTAGCGTACGCAGTTATTACATCATGCACGCACATGCGCAGTAGTATTTATTGTGTATATATATACTAATGTAAGTGTACGTAATATCAGTCTGGTGATTAAAGCTGGTCTTTGTCACATTGGTGTCAGAAGCGGGATATGGGTGATGAAAAGAAGACTCCTCGGTTCAGCGTGAGGCCGCCGGCAAGATTCGTCGCTGGAACAGACTTCACCCTGTGGATTCAGAGAGTAGAGCTGTATATGAAAGAAGCGGAGATACCCGATGAAAAGAAAGGCCAGGAACTCGTCTCACTGCTGGAAGACGATGGGTTTCGAATCGTAAGTCAGATGGGTTTGCTTTGCGCTGACAAAGTTGAGTACGCAGCAGTGAAGATGTGCCTTCAGAGACAGTTCTCACCAGCTGGCGTAGAATTGGAGTGGCAACGTCGGCTGCATGCAGCGCAGCAAAAGAGTACAGAATCCTTGACCGAATTTGCTGGAAGGTTACGTATGTTAGCTGATAAAGCGTTCCCTTCATGGAAAGCAAACGAAAGACTCGAAATGGCTCGTAACCAGTTTATTAATGGTGTTGTATCTTCGTCCATCCAGTTGAAACTTATGCAGGAGAGGCCCAACACATTTGACGGTGCTGTCACACTTGCGTGTCAATTGGAGTCGATAGAGTCAGCTCAGCGCATGCTGCAGACAGCGAAACAGGTGGGAACTCCTTCAGAAGATACTACAAGGGGCATTAACGCTGCAACGGCAAGTGGAAACAGCAGCTACCAGGAATTAGCTGCGCAGGTGACATCATTGACGCAGCGGTTAGACAGCCTGCTCAAACATGAACACCAGACAAAGTACTCGAGAAGGGTGAATTGCTGGCACTGCAGGAAACCAGGTCATGTGCGTCGAAATTGCCCACAGCTTCGAGCAGGTAACGTGGATAACGTTAAAGCTAGGGGACAGGTCAGCGAGGCATACCTCGGCGGTTGCGTGTACGCTTACCCTAAAGGGTGCTGTAGAAGGCTACCCCACCCTCATGTTAGTTGACACAGGTTCATCAGTGACCCTTCTTCACGAGAATGTCTGGAAAGCTGCAGTGAGGGGACAGAAACAGCTCAGTCCAGCTAAGTATCCAGTGATGGCAGTGAATGGTGAAAGTCTTGTTCTGAGTGGACAAGGTAACGTCTTGTAAAAGGTGGGAGAGCATGTTGGTGTGCACAGTGTTCTGGTAGTAAAAGAAATGACACAAGAATGTCTGTTGGGAACAGACTTTTTGGAGAGACACAATTGTGTTATTGACTTGGGTCATAGAACGCTAACAATAGCAGGGCATGTGACACCTGTACCATTGTTCTCTGGAGACTGTGCTTGCACTTGTCATGTTCTTGTTAAGGAAACAGTTGTTATTCCTGCTTATCATCAAGTACAGCTTCCTGTAGACCTGGCGTCAGATGAAGACTTTCCGGGTCATGTTGGTCTGTTTGAACCTAAAACGGACTTTGCTGAAGACCATGGTGGTGTTATGGTTGCTCACTCTGTATCTCCTACTTATGGGGGGAAAACGACAATTCAGTTGATAAATCCAACACCTGTCCCAGTGACCCTTTACAGCCAGGAAAAGATTGGTAAGCTGTCATTTTTGCAGGAAGCGGATACGGTGAGGCTGGTAGAACCATCATTGGATAAGAAACCAACAGTGCGTTCAGAGGAAGCTATTCGTAAGACAATTGATGACATGGCTAGTAAAGTGCAGGGCCTAACCGTGGGAGAACACACTAAATTCAGCAGTCTGTTGCGAGAGTTTGCTGATGTAATTTCCGTTGGGGATGGGGACCTGGGACGGACACGGGTACTACGTCATAAGATTAATACTGGGGATGCTTTGCCCATTCATCAACAGGCTCGCAGGCTGCCTTTCCATCAGCGAGACATGGTCCAGAAAATGATCCAGGGAATGTTAGAGCAAGGAATCATTGAACCAGCTGATGGTTCATGGTCATCGCCCATAGTTCTGGCTAAGAAGAAAGACGGTTCATTCAGGTTCTGCGTCGATTATCGTCGTGTCAATGATGTAACAAAAAAAGATGTACACCCCATACCCAGAATCGACGATGCATTAGATACCCTTGCAGGAGCAAAATGGTTCTCTACAATTGACTTGGCCAGCGGATACTGGCAGGTGGAGATGGATCCTTCTGACAAAGAGAAGACCACGTTCGTTACCCCTTTTGGTCTCCACCAGTTCCGTGTAATGCCCTTTGGGTTGACCAATGCACCCAGCACCTTTCAAAGGTTGATGGGCTTGGTATTAGCTGGTTTAAGTTGGAATACCTGCTTGGTTTACCTGGACGATATCATCGTCTTTAGCCAGACAGTGGAGGAACACTTTACTCGCCTGGCATGCAGATGTGCTCAGGAGGTTAAACGAAGCTGCATGGCTTGAAACTAAAACCTAGTAAGTGCCAACTATTTCGCAAAAGTGTTCAATATTTGGGGTACGTGGTGTCTGAGAAAGGCATTGAGATTGATCCTGCGAAAACTAGTTGTGTTAAAAATTGGCCAGTGCCCAACAATCACGAAACGTTGCGCCAGTTTCTTGGATTTGCCTCTTATTACAGAAAGTTTATCCAGAACTTTGCCGAGATAGCAGCTCCCCTGCATGCATTGACGGAGAAGACGAAATCTTGGCAATGGACAGAACAGTGCGAAGCAGCGTTTTCCAGTTTAAAGGGAAAGTTGTTACTACCACCCATTTTGTCCTTTCCACAGTTTGACCGAACATTTGTCGTGGATACTGATGCCAGCCAGGAGGGTATTGGTGCCGTCCTGGCACATGAAGGACACGAGCAAGTCATTGCATATGCTAGCAGGGTTTTGTCGAAAGCTTAAAAGCAATACTGTGCCACTAGACGGGAAATGTTGGCTTTGGTGTGGGCAGTGAAATGTTTTCGTCCGTACCTTTGGGGGCGGCGGTTTATTATTCGAACTGACCATAATTCTCTCCGTTGGCTGCAGAATTTCAAAGATCCTCAGGGCCAGATTGCTCGGTGGCTTGAAATTCTTGCAGAATACGACTTCACTATTCAACATCGGCCTGGGCTGAAACACAGCAACGCAGATGCACTGTCAAGACTGCCCTGCAAGCAATGTGGCCGTCAAGATTCCGAGGCAACTGCGGTCCTATCAGAGATGAAGAAAGAAGAAAGCAATGACGTCACAAAAGGTGTTACGGAGGCATTTCAGGCGATGAGTAGTTGGGTACCTGTTCTACCATTCTTCGATCAAAAGCGGGAGCAGCAGTCGGATCCAGATTTAACGCAAGTTACCGCATGGATTGTAAATGGAAATGTTCCCACCAAATTTCCCAGTTATGGCAGTTACTGGTTACAAACCTTGTGGGCACAGAGTAGCCACCTTATGCTTCAGGATGGAGTTCTCTACAGGCGATGGGAAGACGTTCCTGGAAAGGGGCTTAATAAGCATCTGCAGTTTGTGCTACCGAAAGCTTTGGTAAAAACCATTTTACAGGAATGTCATGACTCACCAAGTGGTAGCCATCTTGGCATGACAAAGACACTGGAAAAGATTCGATCTAGGTTCTACTGGCCAGGCCAACGCAAGGACGTAGAAGACTGGTGCAAGGGTTGCGAGATGTGTGCGTCTAGAAAATCTCCATCAACAAAAAGACGAGCCCCATTACAGAGCGACCTTACCGGGTGTCCACTACAACAACGAGTTGTCATGGACATATTGGGCCCCCTGCCACTAACCGACAGAGGTAACAAGTATGTATTGGTTGTGGGGGACTACTTTACAAAATGGGTTGAAGCGTACGCCATGCCTAATATGGAAGCTGGGACTGTGGCTGAACTATTTGTGTCGCGTTTTGTGTGCCAGTTTGGTGTACCAGACGTTCTTCATACCGATCAAGGAAGAAATTTCGAATCTGCTTTGCTAAAGGAAGTGTGCCAGCTACTGGGAGTGGTCAAAACGAGAACTACCCCTTACCACCCTCAATCAGACGGTTTGGTCGAGAGATTCAACCGTACCTTGTTGAACCTCCTTAGTATGGCTGCTTCAGAGAATGAACGTGACTGGGACTTACATATTCCAATGGTGATGATGGCATACCGGACTAGTGTGCAGGAATCTACTGGCTGCACGCCATTCTATTTGATGTTTGGACGAGAAGGGCGTCTTCCTGCTGATGTAATGTTTCGTCTTCCTTCTTCCCCTATGCAGGTGAACAAGTACGCTCAGGACATGCGGTTTCGCATGGAGCAGGCTTATCAGCTTGTTCGCAACCGTCTGCAGCTACAACAGCGACGTCAGAAGGCTCTATATGACAGAACGACAAACGGATCACTGTATGCAATTGGTGATCACGTGTGGCTCCATTGTCCAGCTGTGCCTAAAGGGAAGTCGGCGAAGCTTCATCGCTACTGGCAGGGCCCGTATAAGGTGATAGATGTGCTAGGGAAAGTACTCTTTAAAATCCAACACAGAGATCATCCCAGAAAGAAATGTGTCGTACACTTTGATAGGCTGAAACCCTACGTACATTCGTCAAAGAGGGATGAAGAACAAGAAGTACCGCCCCCTCAGCGTTCGAGTAATGGCGAGCAGGAAGATGACGTTGAAATTGAAATTGTTCCTGGGGAACGACCTGATCAGCGTCAGAACGATCCAGTGGACCATGAGGAGGTTCCTGTTGAGCCCCAGGAAGTAGTAGTCGAAGAGGACGGGGAGGTCGAGCAACAGCAGGCTGCACCGGGAGAAGAAATTGTTGGTGATAATGAAGAAATAACTGAGCCGATTGTTGCAGAAGAAGGACAACCAAGAAGATCAACACGAAGCAGCAGAAAGCCCGATAAACTGGGACAGAATATTTATGATGTGTAATGTCGAACCATTCAAAGGAGGAGGGAGGGGGAGTAATGTAGCGTACGCAGTTATTACATCATGCACGCACATGCGCAGTAGTATTTATTGTGTATATATATACTAATGTAAGTGTACGTAATATCAGTCTGGTGATTAAAGCTGGTCTTTGTCACACGTACAACGTTTATGTGGCGCGGCTAATATATGCAATACATGGGGTCGAAATTGAATGCTTAGCCTCACTTGCGCCGCGTACGTTAAATAATTATTAATGGTGGCTATTACAATTGCTGTACTGTGTTTGGAAAATGCTTTTTGCTGTGGCACTTTACTTTGATGCTGTTGTGAGTAGTCGATGCGGACGGGCTGATGAGAAACTACATTTTAAAATAATTACTAAGTAGATGCCTATCATGCCTTACGCTTGGTAAAAACATTGTTTTCAAGCATTCATTTTGCTCCATTCGGCAATTTCGGGTACTCATAAAATTGCTGAGTTTAGCTTTCGAAAAATTTCTTTCGGCACCTACATATAGGCTAGCTGATTAGCATATACACAACTCCAGTGAGCGCAGTGAGCGCCTGCGGTGGCTGTAGCACTGCCGCTATCGCTATGAGTAGTTTCGATTTAGGCTGGAAATAAAGCCTGAGTGCATGGAATGCAATGATGCCCTATTTAATTGCCAAATTCAGTTAGGCCGGTCTGCATCGTAACATATTGATTAAATTCGATATTGCCCTATAATCCTAACTACATGCAGTGTATAAAAAACGGCTGTATTAACACAAGCAGTGCTTACAAATAGTTACTTGTGGATGCACATGCAGGTTTTAATTAATTCTTATATGCTTGTATCTAATTTTGTTAAAACCATGTCAGTAAATAAATGAACTTCCCATTTACTATATAATACATATCCAATATTCTCTACACTCACACACACACGCTGCACACACACACGCACACATATGCACTCACTATACGCGCATGTATATGCACCTCTAAGCTAGGAAAATCCGTGCAAAATGTTCTCGAACGTTTTAATTGACTGTACCACAACCAGAATGATGCATGTACACATGAAAATTAAAAAGCTTTCATAGGCTTATGGAGAAACATAGTCTTGTTCCCAGATTCCGCACTCACGTTAGCATCGATATCGTTATGTGCATGTGATAACGTTTACGCAAGTGAGTCTGGGAACGAGAATAGGAAAAATTGAAAGTTCAGTGATACAAGCAGTCTGCAAATAAGAGGAGGCGATTCAAAACCTTGGTTTGAGGTCATGAGTGTTACGCCAGGTGCATGCGGGCATAGTTCTTAGTCTACAAAGCTCCGATCTTTCCCTTCGTAGTATTAAAATGGTCTACCGCATGCAACACCCTAATACATGTATCTATAATGGTGCATGTACACATGAACAGGGTTGCCGAAAGTCAGGCCGGGGTCCGGCCTGTGACTGGCCGGCCTGACAGCCCCGGCCTGCCAGGCCGGCCTCAGGTCGGATAAATTGATGTTATTAAACAATTTATTAAAAATTCATACTTCTTCAGCTTTATCCGAGCGGGTGTTTTCGCGAGCTAAGCTGATTCAACAGCGCCAGAGATGGAACCTTCTCCCTCAATGTTTGGAGGCATGTGTCATGCTGAAGCACAATGCATGGTTAATTACAAGTATTTAGATAGCAAGCGCGCTGTTTGCATCACTGCATGTTATATGTATCTCAGACTCAGTTTCTGTATCTGTAGGAGTAATCAAATCGCTTCAAATTCGGTTGTAAGTAGAGAGGTCCTATTACGGAGATACAGTGGAACAAACCGTACGTGCACATTTTCCCGCTCGATTCGCGCCGATGATTTGGGCAAATCGCGTCCCGCTCAAAGTATGGGAGCTGGTGATTATATCATTGCCGCGTATCGAGCGGGAAAAAGTGCACGTATAGTTTGTTCAACTATATCTCCGTAACGGTCGATATATAGCCGATATAGCCATATAGGACCTCTCTATACCTACAAACCGAATTTGAAGCGATTTGATTACTCCTACAGAAGTTATGTTGGGTTTGAACCTGGTGGGGTATCGAACCTTTCAACGATGATACTGAGCAAGTGCAAGACACAAAAATGTATTTTACCATAGGACAATGGTGTAGTATGAAGTGTTGAAAATAGGAACTAGGAAGTCGATAGCCTTTATTGTTCGGCAGATACAGCAATTCAATTAAATGTTATAACACGATTATTTTATAATGTTATAAAACATAGAAAGTTATCTCGGAAACTGTCCCATATATAGCTATAGACATCGCGAAATGAATTAATAATTTATTATAATAAGTGGGTGGATCCCGGCCTGCCGGCCTGTCAGGTCACGGTCCGGCCTGCCAGGCCAAGCTAAATGTCCGGCCTGGCAGGCCGACCTGTCATGCCGGACTGGTCTTCGGCAACCCTGCACATGAACATTACAAAGCTTTTATAGGCTTATGGACAAACATAGTCTTGTTCCCAGATTCACTCACGTTAGCATCAGTACGTTATGTACGTACATGGGATCAGCTAGAAATCGAGTCCGCCGTAACCGGTAAACGTTAATATATGAATATAAGTGCGGTCAAGTCATGATGGAATCCATACATTTTAGGGTCTGGGTACGAGACTATGCCAACAATGTGAGGGTGGAACCATGCAAATTAATGACGAAATGATGTGTGAAAGGCCATGGCGGCCAGATGTTGAGATGGATAATAATTAACAGTATAGATAAAAAGTGACGTGTTTAGCCACACGTGTCGGGTTCCCACTTCCCACATTATCACAGCTGAATTCTACGTCTACGGAGTTGTGTTAATGTATAGTGGGTAGAAAAAACTGCGCTGAAAATGGAAGCGGACTAAAAAGTGCTGTGTCGAATTAATAAGGGTAGCATTAATGCATGGAATTATAGGAAACGTATTATTTATTCCTTACCACGTGACTATGTATTTAATATCTGCCTGATGTTTCACCTGCGCGCTGCGTCAATTAAACACCTCAATTGACTCTAGTTACAAAATTTGCTGATGTCCTGGGTAACAAGTACCTGTATTCCTATTGGCTAGCTCGCAAGAGGTGGAGGACCGAAACGAGCTGCTCCAATTCACTGACTCCGTACTGTAATATGCAGCACTGCTCCCAAAGTCCTTGTCGTCATCAATGGACCCATACCGTGCACGTCTTTCCCCGAGGGTCTTTGACGCTCTGTTGCCCAGCACAAGTAGAACATGAATCACCATGGTTACGCCTGCAGCCAGACTCCAGGCGGGGGTGCAGAATGCGTTAGCTAACACGAAGCCCCACCTGGGAATGGAGTAAGCGCGGTAGACACCTTCCAGCAAGGAAGGAATTACCATGAGACACCACGTGACCGGGTAAGCAAGTAGAGGCAGTAACTGATTTAGGTCACTCGTGTGAGTCGGCCTTCTGATGACTAGAACGGCCCTGTCCCGGTCCACCTTCTCCGCATACATTCTGCAAGCCAGAGTAACGACCACAGTGAGGAGGGTTACAGTAACAAGGACCAGCATTCCCGCCGCGGGGCCGTGCCAGAGCGTCAGCTGCGCGGCGACGCCCTCTGACTGGGCATTCGAAGAACACTCGTTCATGCTCTTAATCCAGCACCACGCGCCGGCTAGCCCGTACGAGGACGAGGGTGATGCCACGGGAACGATGGACATCACCGCCGGTATCAATAGAGACGCGAAAATGCACAGGATCTCGAGTTTCTTGAGGTCTCGGTTGCAGATGGCGGAGCAGAAGAGATGGATGGTCACCCAGCCCGTGAAACACAACTTCATCCACAGGGAGTACTGCATCAAAAAAGCTATTGCAGTGCATGGAATATGAACCGAAACCGGATCGTCGTAGTACAAAACGGAGAGCAACTCGCACGCACAGACAGTCCCACTCACCAGTCCGATAAGCACGTGGTAGAGGGCAAGGCGGTAGGCGAAGAGCTTGTGCAGCCTCGCGACGATGACCAACACGGCGGCTAGCAGGCATACTAGGGCGGCTGCCCCTCCCGTCGAACTAAGGACGAATAAGGCGGTTAGCTTGAGCTCGATGTCCGACACGCTACAGTTGGGCTGGGAGTTGCCGGCCATTTTTGGTGTCACCTGTGTGGCATTTCAAGTGACAACTATGATGAGCATTCCAAAGGAAAGGAGTTAATTAGATTAGTATATTGCTCAGCCCAAAGTCTCGTGATGTGATCGATAAAACAGGATCCTTCTTGCACCTTCCGGTTCCATGTACATGTACATGTAATATAACTACATGTACTGATACAATCATTCGTGATTTGAGCCCAGGCTGAGTCATTGTCGTACTCTCCAATTTTGCCAATTTAAAATAACACGTGCTGCATAGTTAGGTATATTATATTTATAAGCCATAGGAATAAAATTATATCAATATTCTGAGTGTTAATTTAGAGACAGGCCATGGCCTTACTAGAGACCTTAATCAGCTGGCAAAACCAGCTGCACTGGACATTATACCCCTCTGCCCAGCCATCATAGGTTAGTCATGTCTACAAGCTGGTGCAGCTGTCCTTGCAGCAGAGGCCTGTATGCTACACTCAAATGGACCCAAATGCTAGGAGTTAGGTTGGTCCTGCATTCCAATGACAGGGGAGACATATGGTAATTGGGCAAATTAAAGAGGCCCAGGATACTGGCATCTCATCTGACCATTCACCATGTAGTCTCCCCCCCCCCCCCCCCCCCCCCCCCCCCTCGCAATGCAAGTCATCAGTGGTGCATGGCTAATTATAAGAGTTGTGGGTGAATGAATATGGCCCATTGCCAGAGCCATCCTGGCTAGTGAGCTCCCACTTTCCTAACTGCTTAATTTTGTGTTTGGTGTAGTGTTAATGACAATAGAAAGGTGCAGGGAACTGGTTGGGTTTGTATCCCACTTGTGGTGGAGACATATGGATGTTGTGGTACTCAAGCACTTTCCTGACTTGTCACTCATTTGTCCATGAGGCAGGGCCATCCTAAGTCAGTTTGGTCTTTGTGAGAGCAAACTCTCGAGCCTTGCTGTTCTGCTCTGCATTTTAGTGTTGAACCTTAGGTAGAGTGTGTATTATGTGTACAGTAGGTGTGAGATGGGTGATATTGTGGATTTATGTTGATTTAATTATGCATCCAAAAATAATAATATATATATATATATATATATGTAAATACATGTAATATCACAATACAATGTTGCTGAACTGCTGATATCTGGAGGATGGGGCTGCACTATCCAGAGCTCTAGATATTTTGCCAGCCGTGCAACAATGACACATCCATTTGCTCACCACATCAATTTTCCATTATTCAGTACCCAAGTAATCTCCCCGTTCTCTTGTGATATTCCATGCTCAGCTTGTCTTCATATTACTAGGTGCCACCATTAGGAGTGCTGAGACACTATCAATACATTTGAGTCCAAAAGAAATGATGCATTTCATCTATTGTCACTTCTATACCCCAAATGTGCAACCCTCAAGTTGCTGTCATCATCCTGAGATCAAGTGCTAAGTTTCGGATGGTCAACACCTCCTATCTGAGTCAGTGTTTAGTCAATTTGACAATGATGTTCTTCACAGCTTTGAATTACCAGCAGCAACTGAGCTAACACTTCCAGCAGCCAAGCAGGCCACACTTAACCTGAGCCATGGTGGTCTTGGTCTGCGTTCGTTGCCACGCTCCTGCTGCATATACATCCCATCTCTAACCATGTCAGTGCCTTAATTCAGATAATTACACTGTGACTTCAAAGGAGCACCTTCCTGCTGCTTACAATGCCATGGTCAGTCAGCCAGATGCCATCTCATTTCAAAGTGTACTAGATGTTCCACCTTGCCAGCACTGACATATTATTGAAGAAGCTGACTTAAATATTCCCCGGCTATTTTCAGATGCCACCAACTGAGAAAAAAGGCCAGATTGCAGGCTATTTCTGCACCTCAAGCCCATGCATGGCTTAAAGAGAGTTAGGTTTTGTATTGATGCCTGATGAAGCGCACGTGATTCTAAAATGGTGGCTTGGCTTTCCTTTTACGCCTGATGGCACTTCATTCATGCCCACTTTGTCACCACAACATAAATGCTTGCATGGGGACATCTAGACCTGCAGAACATTCTAGTGTCAAATTGGCCCCTCTCCCACCCCCATTTGACCGAAAGGTAATCAATCTCTGGCTGCTATTAATTGCCAGAAGTGGCTCAAACCTGCTGCGATAGGAGGAGGCCAAGTTCTCAAGAAATTATGGGGCATGTGCCCTTAGAGGATGAATGGGTCAATGAAGCTATCAATGTGCTTCAGTTCTAAAATAGTAGTAACTCAGCTATGTTCACCTTTTATATTAGGCATTTACAGTTGCTCAGCTGTGACCTCATGAGGCAGAATGCCAGGGCTGTTTTGGCCAGATGTGTCCCACCAACAACCTTTTATGACGTATATAATTGTAGGGTGTTATAAATAGTTTGACTATATATAATCTATACTATATGCTTGTGTGTGCACATATATATTTATTATGAGATTGTAACTATTGCATTAATTTGGCCCTTGTGAGAGCAAATTCTCGAGCCACCCTGTAGCTGTCCTGCTCTCTGTAAACACTGCATGTTATTGTTGTAGATAGTGTGTATTATGTGTGCTGTATGTGTGAGATAGGCAATACTGTGGATTGATGCTGATTTGTGTATCCATGTCAGATCTAATAAAATAATAACAATAGTTTGGTGCTGAAACAATTTCTTAAGGACCTTGGCCATTGTCTGCATCAAACCACTGGAGACTCACAATCCTACCAGTTCCTACTCCAGCACCTTTCTGTGTCAATCAAAAATAAATGCTTCTCTGAGTGTACTGCATGAATCCAATTTCAAATAAGCCCACACAGGGGAGACCTAGGTTTCCAATTACTTTCACATCACTTGACAGCTGCATATATTTCATCTCTGTGCAACTATGAATGTGGCACCCCAGATTACACACATCAATTGACTCATTCAATCTGTCTGTCATCTCCTCTGACATCATATCCATTGAATCCTGCTTGCACAATAAAATTCACATGACACAGCCTCTCTGACAAGCTGGAGACCTTCTCTTTTTCACAGTTATTTGATTCCATGTCATGCGCTCATAGGGCAAGATTGCTTTTTGGTATCCTCTCACCATGAAGATGGTGGCCAAAAAAAGCACTAGACTCTATGCCAACATGGAAGCGATCGGTATTACAAACGGACACAATTGCCTTCGCAATGCAAGTGCATGCTTCATTACATGCTTGCCTTATGGCAGGATGTCATTTAGGCAGTATTAAACTCAGAATCTGGCCTCCAGATATTCTAGTGTCCAGCTGGAGAATTAAAGATACTGCTGCTTTTGACATCACAGTAACTTCACCGCTAAGTCCCAAAATTGTTTCCAAAGTGGGAATGCTGCAGAATCATGTAAACATTAAAACAATGACACAATGTGCTAAGGTATTGGTTGGTAGTGCATTCCACTAGTAGTTAAAACCTATGGAGCCTTGGGTGAAGAGGCATGCAACACTTTCTCCTACATAGCCATGCAAGAAGCCATTCTCCAGTAAATCCCAAGTTTTAGGAGATCTATAGGGCAGGCTCAGCATCATACTGGTGTGAACAAATGCTAGGGCTATCCTTGCAAGATCATTGCAAGTTACTGCTGACATTGACACAATATGGTCATTTTGGGTGTATTTGTTATACATGTGCATGTATGATATTAGTGTAAATAAAAGTAGCAAAATAAATAGTAATTTATGTCTATTCGAGTATGAGCAGTTAGATTACTTGCATGGTATATGATAAGTGCATGGTGTATGTATGATTGTAATAATAACATTAATACTGACTCTAAGTTCAGAGTTAAGAATGTCCTAGCTTGATGATATCAGCTTGGGTGGAGATGTGGAGGATATTTCCAATGGTCTAGACATGTTTAAGCAAGGAGCCAAAGACGTTGGCCTAAAACTTAACCCCCCTTGTTCAAGAATTGTAAAACTATTTATGGCCACTCTACTGGGTTCACCATTAGGTGATGTCGGTGCCTGGTATTTCATCAGTACACACTGAGCTAGAGATTGACACTACTATCAACACATGATGCCTAACCAATGCCCTTCCAAAGCTACTGTACTGTATTCGCACTGCATCATGCTTTGTATCACCACAACTTCACCAATACGATGCTGTTCTCAAAAGAATTATGTGAAATACCTTACCTCTCCCATGATCATTCTGTGTGGACTCCAGCTGTTCCTTCGGTAAGGCATGGTGGTCCTGGAATTAGTAGTGCTTTGCAGCTGGCACCTTCTGCCTTCTTGGCTACAGCTGCTGCCTCCTCCACTCTAGTCCACCAAATTCTTCCTTGACAGTTCAGTGATATTGATTTACCCAGTTTTTGGGAAGCTCTTGCCTTATGGATCAACAGCTGTAACCAATCTTCTCCAGAAGGTATTACTTCCTATCACCAAACGTCATGGAACATACCAACAATCCTAGCCATCAAAGAAGTCTTTATTGAACTCAGCAACAAATGAGACATCAAAAAGTCACCTTCTAGCAACATTTGGCTTAATGCACTGTCATTGTCTTTATTGGGTCTCCGAATGGATGACTCCACCTTTCAGATTGTCTTGGCTTGGCATTTTGTAAACCACATTGTTGCCATCACTGTGGTTCTGAGGTCACCACCTTTGCCACCCATGGCCTTAGTTGTGTCCATCGTTAGCACCATCATAGTTGTTTGAATGATATCATTCACAGAGCTTTAAGGGCGTCTCGGATTCCATCACTATTTGAACCCAATGGAATCACTTGTTTTGATGGTAAGAGGCCTACCTTGGTTCCATGGAAATGTAGAAAACATCTTGTATGGGATGCAACACCTATGCACCTTCTGCAGAGTTGCATCACAGGAGGCATGGGCAGTGGCTGAAAAGCTGAGAGAAGGAAATCCGACAAATACTCAGATATGGACCCCAATATGTATCTGTTTGCTCCAGCTGTCATTGAAACATTGTGTGTGTTTGGAAAACAGACTTTGGAGTTCCTAGAGGATCTTGCTTGTCATGTTCGTAAGGTGCCAGGAAGAAGTGTAGTCCTTTTCATATCTACTTCAATGCCTTGTTTTAGCTGTAGAGCGAGGTAATGCTGTCACAGTCCTGGGCACCTTCGCTAGTGAAGATTGCCTTGTTTTTGAGGACAGTGAAATACATTAATTATTCTATGTATTATTCATTTTCTGTCATTAATTTAATCATGGCTGGCAATCATCTGCTCCAAGGAAAAGTCTGTCATCACACACGACCTATATATATATATATGGCAGACTAAACACCTATCTTGTGCGATCAGTAGCATTGGCCATCCTAAGTAGGATTGAGCCCATTTGAACAGTTTTCTGTTACTTGCTTGCTATATTGTCTGTTGCACAATAGTAAACAAAATATATCTAATATAAAAATATAAAAATTATAAAAATGCCAATATCATTACTAGTTACACAAAATTGTTATTTGACACCATGCACTAAACTAAAATTTGATTACAATAAGTAGGGACCACATTCCTGGCCAGTATGGCCCTTGCTATGGCTCTCACCAATTTGATATTTAGCCTCCCAAACATGTCACTGATCTCCCTGGTTTTGTAAAATGAAGAGTTCAAAGGCTGTGTCCTTTCTCCCCTCGCGGAGGCTGTGACGTTTTGGAGTTTCGTTGGGCGGACGCCGGCCGGGATGGATGTGATAAATCTACCAATAAATTACACCCGGTAGGTCACGCGGGCCAAAGAATTAGTCAGGTCCCCAGACTAAGTCTAAGCGTTGATTACATAAACAAAGGTTCTTTCTACCGATTTATTAACCTGTTAGTAAGTAAGCTTAAGGTGTGTAACCGATTTTCAGGTTTTACAGGCGATTACCTATTCGGTCGACTATGCATTTAGTAGAATAGCAGGTTACCGATTTCCTTTAGTCGAAGAAACCTATTCTGTTTTTCAAAGTCGCGATTAGTCAATGTTCGTTTCCTTCATATGCAAAAATCGGTAGGAAATGATAATCGATTAGCCCTTTTTATATGACCTTTGCTTTTCCCGCCTGTACAAAGCCTTACTAATTTACGGGTTATTAAATCGCTAAAAAGCAATATTGTTGATGTAATCAACACTTAGTCTGGGGACCTGGCACGGTACGATAAATCTCAGCAGTACATGTATAGTACATATGTGCGTTAATCAAACGTGCTATGTGCCGACAGGTTTCCAAATAGTTAGGTACACCCGGGGCTGGCTCTTTTCCAGATGTTCGGCCATGATCGTACATGACGCGTTTTCAACACTCGTACGTGGAGAAATGAGGAATTCTAACCCGCGGGGTTAACGATTGTTGTTTCCACGGCACGGAAAATGTGTAGATCACAAAAATCGATTTTCACACAGAGAAATGGTGTGGGAACAAGTGTACGATATTTGAAAGGAAAACCAGAGATAGTATAGAGATACTATCTCTGGGAAAACGTAGTACCGTCGCGAAGATGTGTTGTTTAGTACAACATGCAATTTTTATAGTGATAAAATTATAACCCCTCAAGCCCGATTTTGCTGGACACTGTCCCATAATTATGCTTGCACGGCTATATAATTACATTATAATTATAAATATAAATGGGTCCTACACAAACGTCAGAAAGCAAGGAACGGTTTCCTGCAATTTGATATATACCCGGACCACTTTTGCGACCCAGACCAATTTTGGCAACCAAAAGTAGTCCTGATCGGATCAATTTTGGCGACTAATAATGGTCCGCCTGGACAAATTTAGGCTATACCCTGACCAATTTTCGCGTGACTGGCCGGATCGACCTACATGTAAATCACCATTGATTAAATTGTATTCAATATGCTGCATGCGTGAGCGTCAGTGCATCATCAGTATTACATGTGTAGGTATGAAGAAAAAAAAAAAATGCAGGTGCTGTTGTTCATTTGCCCATGTTCTCCTGTAGATCCACCTCGTCATCCTATAGCGGGAATTAAGGGAATGTTTATAGCAGGAATTACTTAATTATTGTGTTATCACCCACATTATGGCCATTACCGCCACTTACCGGCATTAAGTCCGTCTGCAGGCAAGATCTGGTAGTCTAGATTATATACTGCAGCGTTTGCAGCCGTGTGCCAAGGATCACCAGCATAGACATTGAGAACGCCACCTGAGAAACGACGGGTTGGTTGCTTAGCAGTATCTATTGTCGTTCCCACAGTCAGCTTCACATCCGCTCCTTTGCACTCGAGCGTAACATTGGTACGGGTATTGAGAAGTAGTGCACATGTTGTTTCAATACCCCAGTTTCCATCAGTAGAATCGCCTATTCTGACAAACAGTTGAGTAGTACCCGGCCAAAACCAAATACCAGGAGAACGATTTCCAAAATTGCAGCAGTTACCGTCATTAGTAAAATGCACAATGCTGCCCCACCCCCCAACGGTACCAGCCAATACTATTTCAAAGGAAAGCCTGTAGTTTCCAGTAGTTCCAGAGATTGAAGCTATTTGATTGCCACTAACCAATACTGGATTAGCAGGCAGAAGTGCCTTGTTTTCAGCTTTGCATCGACTGTAAGCTGCGTGGAGAAATCAGTGAAGACCATCCAGCCGTACAAATTATATACATGCATAATGAATTCCATCTAAGTTGCATGTCAACTCATACTTACAATGCATAATTATATCAGCGCTGTGTCTTATATATTTCAGTAACTGAATAATGAATATATACTGACCAATTTCGCATATCTCATCTGCCTTTGCATAAAGCTTGTTCGCGGTCACAAAGATCAAGGACAAGGCGAAAATCCGGTAAAGCGAACTGTTCTTCATTTCCATGCAAGAGATGTTGCGCCGCGGTCTCCGCATGCATCGCCTATATATAGCCGGGAACATGCGCAATTAACATCAAAGTTATTATTTTCTGTTTAGGTAGCGTACGTACGTAAACATTGTTCAATGTGAATGTGTGTGGGAATCTCCCTAAAGACAGGCATCAATGTGGATGTACTATCGCGCACAACCAGCTGTTACTATTGAATTCTCTGTTCTTGCTCCTCAAAGACCACATATTATGGATCAGCTTCTCAGCAGAGCGCTGGCCAACAACACTTCCAAGACCTATACCAAAAAGCGATCAGAAGATACCTGCATGCCCCGTAACTTGGTATGCCTTTTGCAGCACCTTCCACCAACAACAGCTCCTATATAGGCTCAAAGCACACTCCCTCCTTGTTCATCACCCGTGCACCTTAGCATGACACCCGAGCCACGTTGCAGGCATACATGTATTGCACCTGCACCACATCTATGGGCACAGCAGTCCATGCAGCCAGCAATAACCCCATGATCAAGCAAGCCTCATCCAAGGCACTAAAAATGCTATGGCCCATTTCAAACCAAAACGTCAGCTAATTACCAATAGGATGCTAGGACAGATGCTAAGCCAACTAGGGAAAGATCACAGGACCACCCATGACCGCCTTACACTCAAAGCAGCCGTTATATTGCACTTCTGCTTATCAGTCTTGTCTTGGACTTCCTTATATGGACACCATGAGGCTGTCCTTAAATACAGCAATGTCCCTTGCAGTCAGGGTTGAACCCGTGTCGTGCATGAGGGAACAATGAGCTAGCTGGCTTGCATGGGCTGCAGGATACGTATGGGACAGACCCACAGTCCCAGTTCTGGCAATGCAGAGCTACATGGACTATGTGAAGCCATCCACTCAGAAATATTCTTGATCCTCTTTAAATAGGGCGCAGCCTTACTGTATTGTTACCATTGCAACTCTTATTATTCAAGGTTCCTATGAACATAAAAGAGAAACAGTGTGAATAACATATACACATACACATATTAATGCTTACCCTGGAATTATCCCTCGAATGGGTTGCCAACATTGATTGCAATGAAAAGTGCTGGCTACCATTGGGTTGTCCTGAAATGGTTAGGTGGCTGTTGGGGTTGATGCCCAGAGGGTGCCACCTACATGTACCTGTGGTTAAAAGGTGGAATACTCAAATGTCGTACATAACAGGTGTGTATCAGGTGACTTGTGTGCCTTAGTGGGTGAGCTTGGGACCAAATCACTTAGCCAGTTGGGGAAGATTTGTGGTTTAAGATCCCTTTTGAGGGGTCAGAGGATTAAGGCTAGTCTGCATTGATGCTAGTGTAGGGGTAGACCTGTAGGCAGCATTCCCACAGACATTAACCCAAACAGAACCTTAGTTTAATGCTTTCCCTAGCTGCATGGAATGCTCCCTGGAATATATATGTACATGTGCAGTAAATGGGTTGCCTACACAAGCAAGCTGCCACAGATGGGTAATAGCTACCAGGCCAGCAGGGACCAATGATAAGCACTGGCTATAACATTGGTTTGGCCTGCAGTCCATGCAAACCGTGAGGCTTAATCTGGCCATGGTCGGGTGGCTATATTGGAGTAGAAGTGCCATCGAAGTGTGTAAGTAAGGTTAGATGATTGATGGTCCCGGGTGTACACTGTATGCTGTGAAGGCTGAACTGTGCCCTCGACCATGGTTTTGAATCATTGCTGGGGGTAATCCAACCCTGCCAGCTGCTGTTGCTGCCCCTGTTCCTGCTGTGGGAGTTCAACTGGCCACTCTACCTGATCAAACAGAAAGGCCGCATGTGGAATATAGCCTTTCAACATGCGCACCAGTGAATGTTAGCACCGCATAGAGGTATTATAAAATGCAAATAAATTATAATTATAAAATTAATTATAATTATATATACAATAACCACAATAGAAACGATAGCTGCAGCTGCCACATCCAAGCCACGCCCACACTTCCACCATTACTGGTATATACATGTAGAGCATTACTTTATTATTAAAGTACATTGATTTAGATCTTTTGCTGCCTTAAAAATAAAATAAAAACATGCAAACAAATATTCTTGTACCCAGCACACAATACGTTACCTCTTTAGGAGCAAGGTTGGGCATGGTCCGATTGGTCCAGGCGAAGACAGGGTGCACCCCACTGACATTTTGATACCAGCCAAAATGGTAGCTGTCTTGGTCTGCAGCATTTGTCATCAAGGTTATACACACCCTCAATAATTCATTGATTTACGAAGCTGGTCAGACCTCGGGTGCCACAGCATCAAAATTTTATATTACTGGTGAGTGATTTGATGGGATTCGTTGTATATAACATTTCAGTGCATGACTGGCCTCCACTGATTTTTTCCAAAAACAAGTATAATATTCCTCTTTAAATCAGGAGTAACCTGACAGCTAAGTTCATAAGGTCCTCCTCCTGGATTGTTTACCATCGCAACTCTTATTCTTCAAGGTTCCTATGAAAAAACAGTGTGCGAACACACACACACACACACACACACACACACACACACACACACACACACACACACACACACACACACACACACACACACACACACACAAACACACACACATATACACACACATATACACACACACGCACATATACACACATACAGTACATGCACACACACATGCACACACACACATACACACACACATACACACACATGCACACACACATGCATACACACACATGCACACACACATGCACACACACACATACACACACATACACACACATGCAAACACACATGCATACACACACATACACTTAAATCTTTCCCTGGAATTCTCACTGGAGTGTGTGTATGTACACTGTATAGTAAATGGGTTGCCAACATTGTTTGCACACTGAGGGCACTGATGCTACCACAGCTGGGCAGATGCTACCTAGCTAACAGGGACCCATGATAAGCTCTGGCTACCATTGGGTTGACCTGCATACCAAACCACGAGGCTGGCCTTTTAGGTGGCAATTGTGGTAGAAGCCAAGAGGGTGCCACCTGCCTGTGGAAAATCCTGAATTGAAATATGAGAAGTGGGTCAGGGGACTTGTGTACTGTAGTGGCTGATGACTGGATGAGCCTGGGACCAGACTGCTCTCAACCAGTTGGGGAGTTTTTGCAGTTTAAGACCCATTTTGAGGGGTCAAAGGAGTAAGGCTTGTCTGCATTGATGCTAAGGTGCAGACCTGTAGGAAGCATTCACACAGACATATGTTTACATATGCTACCTTACCAGAACCTTCTAATGCTTTCCCTAGAATGCTCCCTGGGATATGTGTGTAATATATGGTTGCCCACTGCTGACAGGCAGGCAAGCTGCCACAGATGGGCGATAGCTACCAGCCCTGCAGGGACAAATGATAAGCACTGGCTACCTATAACATTGGGTTTGGCCTGCATTCCACACTGTGGCTCTGTATGGCCATGGTTGGGTGGCTAATGCTAATTGGGTTCAAACCAGAGGCTCAGGGTGCTGCCCAAGTGTAAGTGTAAACTAAATAGCCTCAAATAATAGTTTGAGTGGTTGATGGCCTTAGGACACTAGCATGGTACATGTACAGATTGGCAAAGCCGGTATAAGTGCAGGCAAAGGTCACTTGGCTGAGGCAATAGCCGCACTGTCTGAGGGATCTGCCAGTGCCGCGTGTATGCTGTGAAGGTTGAGCTGAGCCATCGATCAAGGTTCTGGATCATTGTGGGGGGTAAACCCATTGCCCAATCCTGAGGCTGCAACTGTATGCAAAACAACACGCTACCTTCCCAATGAACGCCGTGATGGCATCACAGAGGTCATGCTGCATAGTCAGTTAATTCTGATGGGTGGATTGGTGTTGATGTGGCGTGGAAATTATTATTATCGTCTGTACTCATATACCATGTCGCCCAGTATTCCGTGTTACAACTTACAGTTACATAATCTATGCGCACGCAGCGTGATTGCACGTTCCATGCAAGTTTGGGAATAACGTTAACCTTTGCATTAAATAACCTTCCTGAGTTATGCCAGGCGCTACACGAAGTGTGGAGCTGTGTTTATGTATATGACATTACTTTTCAGGCTATGATCCTATTGATCTCAAGATATTTCAATCTCTCATATGATATGCTTGAGATTTACACCATGAATTATATCAACTGACAACTACTACATGAGTATTGGTTTCAATGAATATTAATTTTAAGAACGACATGCAGCTTTGACGACGGATGGGACTAGGAGCTACTGAGTACTGGCATGCATCAACGTGCTCCCGTGTATACTGCCTTTGTGCGATACGGTATTTGAAAATACCACCGTTTTGTACATTTCAAGTCCATATTAGGATTGTATTTAAAGTTTAAATATACCTGCCTTGTCAAATAAAATGTTATGAGGGGGGACATTTTACCCTGGAGGGGGACAGTTTGCCCTAGCATAGATTGTTCGCGGGGGGACATTGTGCACTATTGCAGAATGTCCGGGGGGACATTCCGCACGGGCTACCCTCCCACACTGTCCCTATAGCCGCTGTTGTATCCTGACTGGAGGTCACTGCAGGATGGAGGGGCCGGGGGTTCACTCATGCACGCGTACCATGTCTCTGCAGGAGAGGTCCATATCTGATTGGAGCTAGTAACAATTAACTTCAACACTTTTTAAATTTGCAAAACGAGGGCACAGTACACTATTTCGTGGATGGGTGAAATTTGACAGTCAAAATGCGGTTTTTTTTTGGCAGCAAAATTTTATCCTAGGTTAAATTTTAGGTAGGGTGACATGTAGAATGTCTGCGGGAATAGTCGGGCGGGCCCTACTACCGCGTTGGGACATTTTACACTACTGCATGGCATATGTATTCTGCCGAAGAACAATTTACCCTCCTAGTTCCAACACCGGTATCATGTTATAATGAAATAAATAAATACGAATCGTGTGTAGTGTAATGCACATGATAAATTTCCATTATAGACTACCGTTTAGAAGATAGAAATATTGAATATTGTTTTACAACAGAAAAGGCTTTGTCAAATCAAGAAAAATATGTAGTGCTTGATGATTGTACAGAAAAGCATCCCAGAAGAAAGACATGTAAAAAGGTTAAGGCGGTGACACAGTGGGGGAAAGTGGAAACTATCCAGCTTTATGAAAGGGACAAAAGGAACTTGATTTTACAGTCTGGGTGGTTAGATGACAGAGTTATAAATGCAGCCCAAGCACTTCTGAAAAGCAGGACTCGTACTCCAGGGCTGCAGTCCACAAGTGTTAGGTTCAAATCTAAGCTTTGAAGTCGTGAAAGAAAGCTTTGTGCAGATACTGCACAACGGAACTAACCACTGGGTGACTGTGTCCACTATCAACACTCAACCATCGCATGTCAATATTTATGACAGCAAATATTCAACTATTACAGAATCTCTAAGAGATCAAATTTGTGCACTTATGCACAGCTGCCAGCGAACAATTACTGTTCATCACATCAATATAGATAAGCAAGAAAATGGGCATGACTGTGGATTGTATGCCATTGCATATGCCACCAGCTTATGTAATGGTGATGACGTTACATCTGTACATTACAACAGCCAGAAGATGAGGGAGCATCTAGTACAATGCTTGCAAACCAGGCAGATGTTAAACTTCCCTTCCAACATGGTAAAAAGAGCACAAACATTTGTCAACGAAGAACTCATTAATTTATACTGCCACTGCCGACAACCACAGTCCTCATTTATGATCGAGTGCTCAGGATGTTCGGAGTGGTACCACAAGGAATGTGAAACCTCGATTCCTAAAACAGTTTATTATTTAAAGAACAAATGGTACTGCAGAAATTGCAAAAGATGCTAAGCCTAAGTTGTGTGCATGCATGAAGTTTTAGTGCAATTTCATGTCTTAGTGCAATTTCATGTCTACATATATAAACCTGAGAAGTGCGGTAATTTATGTATGCATGCAATTAAAGGTGGCATATATATGCACGCGTGCTGCATGGTTCAGTATACATGCAGGGACTTGATTCACGGACGCGCTAGCGCTATGCACACAGTTCAGTTTGGGTTGTGATTTTAGCCAAATCTTTATATGTTGTACATAGGTCCTAGGGCATGTTCAGTGTAAGAAACAGCTGCTGCATGACTTATACGTAAATCAATTAACATATCACATGCATGAGGCTATTCAGCGATGAGACGGAAATGTTTATATACAACTATATAAGACACCTGTTACATGTAGGACACTTATTGAAGGTCAAGTTTGAGGGACACGCACTCCTGGAGGCCCTCAGGCGGACACTTATTGAAGGTCAAGTTTGGGGGACACACACTCCTGGAGGCGGACACCTGTTCCTAGGAGGCAGTGTCCGGGGGGGACACTCCTTCCTAGGAAGACGTGTCCGGCGGACAATGCTTCCTAGGAATAATTGTCCGGCCGGACAATTATTAGGGTAGGTACTTCAATAAATTTTTGAAAATTTATATAACTTAAACTTTTATACATAGCCTAACAGAGCAAATTAAATGCATCAAAAATATGCTTTTGCCACGGAAATCAGATTGCTACTTCAAAAGTTATAGCATTTCAAACATTGCGTCACTGGTAACTAACAATGTATGCAATGTCAATGGACCGCGATATAAAAAACTGTGACCGCTTGACTTCTCCATGCAGTTCCCGTGAAAGTATTCAAGATATTGATGCCATAATTGCATAAAATAGAAGATATATACACTTTTCAAGGTTAATAAGGTTAAGTTAACATTACATCTAAATTTAGGTCTCCCATGATATAATCAGCTAATAGCCCGTATAATGTTAATGTAACATTATCTCCTTCTTCTTCGCATTCATCATTCTTCCAGTATGTAATAACTACTTTAGGAACTTGAGACTTCTTGGATTGCTTTACACATATGATGTGTCCATTGTAAAGCACATTCTGGTTATCAACGTACCACAGCTGTTCAAAATACAAACCATTCAAAACAGACTCATTTGATAAAACGCTTAATATTACATTCTTTTTACACTCTGAAATATCTTGAAACTCATTTGATAAATCTAATTCCTTTTCTGCAACACATTGCAACTTCTTTTCTATCTTCCTCCTTAAACTGTTCTCCTTCTTTTGAATCTTAACTTTAATTCTCTGATCTTGTAATATAGAAACATTGTGCTCATGTTGTTTATTAACTAACTTCACTCTCTGACCTTGTCTGATGCAAAATTTGACTATATCTTCTTGCTTGTCCTGAGAATGTGCACACAGCCACTGCATTGTTCCATTAATTTTACATTTCACTTTTCCATCAAGGAACCCTACTTTAATGTTAGAAGCTTTTCTATAAAGGTAGTCAGCCATGCCAAGGGTATGTTCAGCAAACATATTGTGGACTGGTGCTGATGATGCTTGATGGACAATGGATGGTGATAGATTCGTTAACGTACCTTCTAGGTAGTCATGCAACTGTTTCTTTATTACACATATTACACCTTCAAGTAGCTGTACTAGAATATCGTTTAATACCAACTTATCTTGCTCAGTTGTGGCAGAATTTTGAAGTTCATTTAACACAGCATCAGAACCTACATCCAAGGATACACCAAACGTATCAGTGTTTGCCTGCAACATCATTAAAGGGTTTTCTTTTAATGCATTCAGGTTCTCTAAACACATTTTTATATAGTTTATGCTATCAAGGTTTGAAATACCTGAATTAGTATATAGTTCATGCATCCATGGTCCTGTGACCATTTTCCCTATGATTCCAAGTGCACGCAATTGTAATAAAATGTTAATGTTTCTCAAGTCTTTCACCAGTGATGTTCGTAAAGTTGTATTATTATTACAACTTTTTTCCAAATATATCACTAGCGTTGTTCTTAGATAATACAAAACACCGGCAAGATGAAACAGTACGTGAAAACGATTACCAACATACCGAATTATAATACTTTGTTTGATATTATTTTGTCGTAAAAATTGCTTAAAACCAGATGGGTCTCCCTTTCCTTGCTTAAATCTCATTTTGTTCATAGCAATAATAAAATTAACAGCACAGCAGTCCCTGCCAAATGTGTCACTTGTAACATTATTTTGATTGTCATATACCTTTAAAATGTTCGTACACTTCTTTGCAATCCCATCAAGAGGATGAATATTGCACTTTAGTTCTAATAATTCTACTTCAAATGCCGATTCTAGCTGTTGCACTACACAGTGATTTACTGCAACTCTGTCACTGAGGGTGTTCTTCAAATGCTTAATAATCCTGGACTTGGCATGAAGATAGTCTACTCCATGATATGCGGCATATGTAGTAATAATAGAGTTTATGGAATCACAAATATGAGACATGTAGTCTTCAGTTGTACCTCCGGCGAGGGATCTTAAGCTTAACACATATGATTTTGGTGGTACTAAAGAAACACTTATATGTACTTCATTTATATGTTCTCCATTAATGGTTGTAGAGTCCCACGAAAGTGTTATATTATTACCATTATACATTATTTCACCAACTTGCAAATCACTTAGTACTTCAAGTTCATATGCTAAATAACTGACCGTAGATGGTTCAGGGAGAGAAGTAACTTTCAAACCCGCCATTTGATTTAAAATCACTTCAATAACGGGGCATATGCAGGTTACGGGTACATGATATTCCAGGCAGTAGTAAATGGCTTTGCGGCATGATGTACTATAGGATTTCCCATCAGATTTAGTGTCTATGTATTTTGGCTCTGTTTGCATTAAAACGTCAGAATTGTACTCCGATTGAAGTATATCATTATCAGCTTTAAGATTGTGCACTTGATGTCTTAATACATTATTCTCTCTTTTCAATACTTGTACCAAATGTGTATGAGATATCTTAAACTTCCTGAACTTAGATCTTATAACAGCCAGCAATCTTCTCAGACTTCTTACTTCGGATTGACTGCTTCCATGTTTCAATACTACATTATCATTTTTTAACTTCCTAATGAGTGTATCTTTTGCATTTATCTCCTTCTTTGCAGCTGTTAATTTGGAACGAATCACAGCTTCAATTGCTTTCTTCCTACTTAAGGCTTGACTTAGTCGTTTATTATTAGTGCTATGCTTATTCAAAAGCTTCGCCTTAAGAGAAACCTTAGAAGCAAACATTCTTCTAAGAGCTATTCTTCTGTTAGCACATTTATGACAATCGGAAATTAAAGTGTTAGATACTGGACATGAGGTGTGTCCACCTTCACCACTAGTATAGTGTGGCAATGACAATACATGCAAAGTACTTGATGAGTTCAAAGGCACTGTGAATTTCTGATTCAAAAATGATACTAAGTTATCCCAAGTTCTACTAAGACATTTCTTCATGTCCTTCACTGATGCTAATAAACGTGTAATGGACTGGGATAATGCCTTTAAGTTTGCATCATCATTTGGTACCAGCTTTGAAACCAACCTCACTGTTTCCTGCTTGTTAAGACTTGCCAGGTCAATATTAATGTATAGCACTAATCCATTCCTTATTTCAGGAACAAGCAGTTTGTAATGCTCATCAATATCATTTTTGAACATTAAAAGATGGTTCCTCAGATCATTAGCAGTCCTCATTCTAAACAACAATACAAATAGAATGCATTTCTCAATGTTAATGCATAGCTAGGATATACTAACATGAATATACTGTCTTGAAAAATACGCTGTGTGTGCACCATCACATATTGATAATACAGCTGTTTTTAATTACATGAGGGTCCATGCTGTATAATATTTTCTATGTATAACGCGTGCCTTGACGGATTCGGTGTGTATTAAATAGAACATCCCAAACTTCTTTGCCACATAAACAGAAATAGATTGTCTGTGCATTGAAAATACAAAAGACAAGTCTAATTCTCAGGGCAATAACATATAAATACCAGTTTAAGCAACATTATGTAAAGCTATAGCAATCCAACAGTAAACGCCTGCGGCGATAAATGAATCCTTGTGCACCATCCAAAGCTCATGAAATTGTATCCTGATATAGACTAGGACCTAGTAAACATGGAAAACGCTTTCTCAAGTTAGTGCCTTAACAAACTAGGGAATAACTAATCGCGATAGATCACCATAGAAATCAACGAGGCACACAAAATAACGCCGTATGCTAGCTAACATTTAGACACCATTAGTGTACTGTGCAACCCCTTTTCTTCTGAAATCTACTAATAAAGTGTTAAATACCTTCCAAACAACTTTTCAAAGCGCGCGTCTTCTTAAGCCACTCGTCGAGTAATCGAAATTACGGTCACAATTTTTGACGTATTATAGATCACCTGCTTCCGCCCACGCAAACGCAATTTATTGAAGTACCTAATTAGGGGGGACATATATTCCTATTACACCGGTATATGAATATACGTTATGAGGATATATACATGCATATGAATGACGGATTTAATCAGACAGTGCATGCCGGCGGCTGCATGGTCAGCAACTCTCTACTCGAGTGCCAGAGTGGCTCGAGCCACAGTCACCTGCATGATTATTTGCAGGCCAGAATGGTAGGAAACCAACTTTTATTTGTGTGCAACAGGGCTGCCCCCCCCCCCCCCCCCTACACACACACACACACACTTTTTTGGCCGATAATATTAATTTATTTACTGTACAGGTAGGTACGTACACGTACACGCGCATGCAGGCGCGAGGCGGTTCCATGGGCATGGCTCAATTTATAGCAGACCAGCCGGACTTTTGTTATTTTGTTATTGTGCAGTGCTTGACGCTTGTATCTTATAGCGATTAGATTCTTTGCTTGACGAAGGAAACTCCGAAATATATTTGCTTGTGTTGTATAGATAGCCAACCGATTGGATTCGAATTCTATTTGCCCGGCCGGTTCGCCACGTATACGTAACACAATGGGCGAACCTCCTTGTAAGATCAGAAACAGTGCAGCATAGCTACGTTGTTACAAACGTGCTTACTCCGAAAGGTATCGGCAGAATCTTCTACGATGAGTCTAATGTACGTCTATGCGAGCAAAATTTGGGGGTAAATTATTAATGAACTGCCCGAAACAAAGATCCAGCTAGAATTCCACTAAATTTACAGTGCTTTTCAAAGCCTTGACCAATGTGAAAAGAGCCTATTTTCGGAGGTTTAAACTGATCTTGTGGTCAATCCCCCGGCTACTAATGCAGCCGTTAGCTTCGTTCAAGCATGAATCAAATTAGATTCAACAAGTAAATCAAAAACTTCTCTATCGAGAAAAATTGATTGGTGGTATGTAGGATTGGTGGTGCAAAAAGCAAGGAGACAAGGTACAGTATGTTAAAGTGAGGTTTGGTAGGATCCTACAACTCACAGTCCTGAATTTGCAAATGAAGAAGCCTATTTGCAAATGTAGGACTGTTATAGTTGTAGCCTTGTAGGATCCTACCAAACCTCACTTTAACATACTGTACCTTGTTTCCTTGCTTTTTGCACCACCAATCCTACATACCACCAATCACTTTCTCAATAGAGAAGTTTTTGATTTAGTTGTTCCCCTAATTTTTTTTTCCCCTGCCAGGAGTGTTCAGTCAATACAATATATGGCTTAATAGTGTATTCGTTGCAATGCATAGGACACTTAGATTCCTCTTATTGGTATTGGGTAATCTGAGTATATAGGCCTCTTTTTAATTTTATTGATAGGTCTACCTTTGTTCTTTGGATACCTTAAACTCAGAGTTCTCCTTGTTAACGAGCCGCTTTCATTGGCTTGGTCACCTTTGCTGAATTAGAACCGCCTGTTGTAAACGTACATGTATCTGCAGCTGTGTGCGTAGCCTGGCAACAGTAAATTAAGCGCGTGTGTGGCGTCATATTGCATACTGCTAGGCAACGAGAAATATCACCGATAATGAATTGCACCTGCTTGGGTCATTTCACGGCATTTCATCATCAACTAACAACTTTAGGTCTTATTTGTATGAAAGGGCACGTTTGGAAATCAAATGCAACTTTTTGAAGCTAATTTAGTCTTCTTACGACGTTCCTGTCGCGAGTTCTACGTAATGAACGGAAGAAGAACGAAAAATTAAATGGCGGAATTTAGGCGCCAACTTGTCGCTCAAGGTAAACTGCACTATTTAGCGAAGCTCACGTTACATGTGCACATCAGTCATGTTTGTGATAGATTGTGTACGAGCTGGGGAGTAAAGGCAACGCTTCGTTACCGTTTTAAAATGCTCGATCCAAAACCACGCCCACCTAAGCAAATCCGAAGTCAATCCTACATAGGACCCACTACCGTGGGTCCTGATATTCGTATAACTTAGCTACTCTCGTGATTAATAGCGACAGAACAGCTAATATTGACCTGGACGAAATTGCCTCTGAGAAAGCGATATTTTGGTGGGATTTTTGTGCATTTGGCTTATTTTTGTATGCGCATTTCTATGGCACGGTTGTTCATTTCCATTGAAACCTTGGAAACTGGGTTTAGAAAAGTAATATTGAAACGTGCTTGCGTCATTTCTTAGCAACTACCCCGACAACGAAATGACCTTTGGAATGTACAGCAAAACACATGTCCTACTAGACAAGTTTATTGCACGGTGCATGTAGTACTGTGACCTGTGCACTTTGTATGGTGCTAATCACGTGCTCGGGCCGCACTCCCACGAAGAACTGTGGCCTTCGTCAGCGGCCTACCTCAAAAGAACACCTCTCAGAAAGAATGGATTTCCCACGACCTCCAGCAAGAAACACCGAAAAACCAACGTGGAAGGTACAGCTAAGGCATGTGTGTACCGTTTTGTTGTGCAGGCTAATCGAGAACGATAATTTTGCGAAGTTATACACGAACAAAACTAGCCATTTTATTTTAGCGGTTTTCGAGTGTTGATAAAGAGTTGTTATTGTGTTATCTTTTTCGGTTGTGATACAACTGAAGTGATGTTGTACTAAGTGTTAGAAAGTGGTGCTTTACTATATAGACACAAGTCGTTAGAGCTTGACATTCATGCATGGTGTGGTGCTGGTATGGTGTGGTACTGAGTGAACTGGCTGAACTTTGCATGCTCCACAAGTAGGCCATGTTGGAAAATACTATTAACTAAAAAAAAAAGAATAGTTGACAAACCTAACTGTTCCACAGGTAGGGACTTGCAAGAGGCACTCATCATGCAGCTAGGAGGACTGCTATATACATCAACTGCCATATGCATTTCACTTCTGGTAGGGAGATTAACTTCAAATGTACTGGCTACACAGTGAGCCATCACATCACTCAGAAGCAGCAGTATCAATTCTGGAACACATTTCACTTCTAAGGGCCGAGACATGCATGCATGGGCCTTTCTAAGCGGCAGCATTGACACAGTGTACTGCCTCAAGTTGTCAGCCACATGATGATGCACTTAGCACAAACAAGTGCATTGCATGGGCTACTGGCTGTGAGAGGAGTTCCAAACACAGAGGATGCCAGTGGGGGCCTAGGACAATCAGGACAGTGTACAGTTGATGTACATGTATGTGTCTGATAAGTACTCCTGCGATTGATGCATGGGTTTGATGATGTTTTCGTCTGCCTTTGATACTTGTTATGAGGTGAATAGTATATGCCATTTTATTCAATTGTACATTTTTAATAATGTTACTTGTACCTTACACTCCTGAACTCAGTGAGCTAGCCAGAGGTGACTTGTTTTTTTCGTTTTTTTTTTTTTTTTTTTTTTTTTTTTGGAACACCCTTCATTTTTTAGAGTTGTGGTACATCATCGTTTAATATTTTGACTGATACTGAGCTATAAGAAGTTGTTCTGCCACCTCCTTACACTGATATACAGTGCAGCTTCTCTTCCCACGATGGTCAACCACTCGTTTCCTACACATTCTACCAAGTTGCTTGATGCGGTAATCCATTTGCCCTACATATTAAGTCGCAAGCGTGTCATTTATTCATGAAAATGCAAATATCACAGCAAGAGAAAAATTATCGTTCTCGTCTTTTGGTATACATAGCCTTGTGCCCCCATCTTTTCTCTTTACGAAAATGCCAGACTTACCCTGAGTTCTTGCGGGTTTTTAATAAGAGTGTTAATACAGTAAGAAATAGACCTCTGAAAAGGTATATACGATAAAACGACTGCGATAATGAGCTCATTAAAAGTTGTGTTAAGAACCCGTACCGTATGTTCTTAATACGCAACCTAGTTTCCAACTCCGAACAACCGTGATGGGAGGTGCGAAGGAATATTAGATCAATCTTAATTGCTGCCCCCCCCCCCCCCCCCTACTTTATAGTACCCTCCGCGGGCCCTGTGCAAGAATGGCTCTAACGATTGATTATCCCTTATTCATAGTTGATTGCAGTAAGAAATATTACGGTCATGCAGGTGATGTAACAGGTTTGAGTAAATTAAGGCGTGGCACTGTGGCTATACGAACTTTTCCCGGTGGCAGATCTAATCGTAACATTTGTCGTCTGCAAATCGGCATTGCCTCACGGTCACGGACATCACGGACATCACGGACATCACGGAAATCACCATGGCGGACACATTGGACATACTGCACATCATGGACACATAGGACATACTGCACATCATGGACACATAGGACATACTGCACATCATGGACACATAGGACATACTGCACATCATGGACACATAGGACATACTGCACATCATGGACACATAGGACATACTGCACATCATGGACACATAGGACATGTAACGGGTATTGGAAACTGTATAATTGCTATGTGCGCATGCGTATGATTACATATATAGGTGTCTGTAGTGAGTATTCGTGTCAGTCTTTGTAACCTTGCTGCTATATAGATGGAATGGATGAGGCCGCTACAAATGGTGTCAGAAGTGGGATCACGTCCCTGGGTAGTGAGGACGTGCAAAGTCATCCCACAGGGGGCGAGGTCACTCCTCGCGCGGTCCGAATGAGTCTGCGGCCACCGGCACGGTTCACGGAGAAAGCTGACTTCGCGCTGTGGATAAGAAGGTTCGAAAGGTACGTGCTCGAGGCAAAAATACCAGATGAGAAGAGGACTAGCGAGCTGTTTCCATTGTAGGAGGACGAGCCTTTTCGGGTAGTGGTGCAGCATGCAGGGACTCGTTGACTCTACCGACTACGACGAAGTCGTACAGTGCCTGCGCCGGCAGTATGACCCAGAAGGTAATGAATTGGAGTTTCATTGCAGGTTTCAACAGCGGGTGCAGTCGTCTGGTGAGAAACTGACGGAGTTTGTAGGCGCCCTGCGGTTTCTCGCGGACAAAGCCTACCCTCAGTGGTCCGGGGGACAGCGACTAGAAGTGGTGAGACGTCAATTTATTCAGGGTTTACGTTCCTCGTCCATGCAGATGAAGCTCATGCGGGAGAACCCTGAGTCCTTGGACGATTGAAGCTGCTCAAAGGACATTTCAGAAGGAACGGGCAACGGTCGCCGAGGCGTTGGAACCTAGTGAAAGGGACAGGAGCACGGCTGCTGCTGCATGCGCATAAAGTGAGTGTGTCGTCTGGTCGAAGAGCAGAGGACATAGCCAAGCAACTTGAAGAGTCCGAGATGGAAATAAGACGGCTCTCGGAGTTGACTGAGAGATTGAGGAGGAAACTAGGTGAAACCCAACCGTTCCGGGGACAGGAAAAGAGGAGAATTGTGTGCTGGGCATGTGGGCAGGCGGGACATACGAAACGATTCTGTCCACGGCGAAAGAAACAGTCTAGTCCCGCGGGAACGGCAGCTGTAAGTTCTTCTTTAATATAGTTAACGGGTGTATTTCCGGTCGCAAGACCCGAATGTTGGTGGATACGGGTTCTGGGGTGACGTTGATTGGAGAGAAGGTGTGGAGGGAACTGGGCTCGTCTCCAAATGGAAGTGCTCCACTGGAAGAACCTACTAGGGCGGTGGTGGTAGCTAATGGTGAAACACTTGATGTATTGGGACAAGTGGAATTGGATGTTGTGTTAGGGGGATTGGTTAAAAAGCATATGGTGTTAGTGGCTAGACAGCTCACCCATGACTGTCTCTTGGGTGCCGACTTTCTGTGTCAACACAATTGCATAATTGACCTACATAATCGGGTATTGTTAGGAGGCGACCAGTCTGTAACAATGTGTGCATCAGAATGCAACAATGGGAGTCAGGTGCAGTTGTATGTCGGAGACCATTGTAATTCCTGCCTCGTGCCGCATGCGGTTACCTGTGACGGTACACAGCGGGAACACCACCATGTCATCAGATGTCATCATGGAGCCACTGATGAAATTTAATGACCAGCATTCCTTGTTGGTTGCCCACTCACTGATGAAGGCCAACTCGGATCACATGATGGTCGAAATCCTTAATCTCAATCCAGCCCCGGTGACAGTGCATAAGGACGAGAAGGTCGGGGTCTTGAAACCTGTGGCTGAATGGCGGGAGGCCAGAAAAAACGCAGTCAATCACCCTTCGACTTTGAAAAACCGAGACATGACGTGGGCAGAGAAGATGCTTGCTGGGGCACACGACTTGTCTGCAGCCCAGAAGGATGCTGCTATGCACCTGTTAATGGAGTTTGAGAACATTTTTGCCAAAAACGATGACGACTTTGGTCGGACGAGCTTAGTGTACCATGGAATAGACACAGAGGGAGCTAGCCCAATACGCCAGCAACCACGTAGACTTCACTACCATCGGAGGGATGAAGTCCGTAAGTTACTCGATTCCATGTTGACTCGGGGAGTCATCGAGCCTAGTAGCAGTCCGTGGGCGGCGCCTATCGTGCTTGCTAAGAAGCGAGATGGGTCAACTAGATTTTGTGTTGATTTCCGTAGGCTTAATGACGTGACACGCAAGGACGCACAGCCCTTGCCCAGGATCGACGATACTCTGGATGCTCTTGGACGCGCCTGCTATTTTTCTACGCTGGACTTAGCGTCTGGCTATTGGCAAGTAGAGGTTAAGCCTGGGGACAGGGAAAAAACTGCGTTCGTTACACCACATGGGTTATTCCAATTCCGGGTAATGCCATTCGGTCTTTGTAATGCGCCCGCCACGTTCCAACGCTTGATGGAGCACGTACTAGCAGGTCTGCATTGGTCCACATGCTTGGTCTACCTAGACGATATCATTGTGTTCAGTGCGACAGTGGAAGAACACCTCGAGCGGCTCAAAGAAGTGTGCTTGCGTCTTAAAGGGGCAGGGTTGAAAATGAAACCAAGCAAGTGTCATTTATTCCAGTCCAGTGTGAAATATTTAGGTCACGTGGTGTGTAAAGAGGGAATTAAAACTGACCCTGATAAGATCCAGTGCATTGCAGACTGGCCAGTGCCCAACGACGTTAGAAAATTGAAATGTTTCCTTGGATTAGCCTCCTATTATCGACGTTTTATTAAGAATTTTGCACAGATTGCTGCCCCGTTGCACGCTTTGTCCAATAGTGAAGCATCGTGGGAATGGTTCAACAGCTGCAATGATGCATTCTTTGAACTAAAAAAGCAGCTAATGACTTCTCCTGTTCTGGTCTTTCCTGATTTTAAGCTTGACTTTGTTCTTGACACGGATGCTAGTGGGGAAGGAATAGGAGCTGTGCTATCCCAAGTCGTGGATGGCAAGGAACGAGTAGTAGCCTACGCGAGTAGGGTGCTATCCAGAACTGAGCGTAAGTATTGTGTAACTCGCCGCGAGATGTTGGCTGTTGTGTGGGCTGCGCATCACTTTCGTCCGTACCTGTATGGACGACAGTTCGAACTTCGTACAGACCATCACTGTCTGAAATGGCTGCATTCCTTCAAGGAGCCAGAGGGTCAGGTGGCGCGCTGGCTTGAAAGTCTCGCTGAGTTTCAATATAGAGTCATCCACAGACCGGGTAAGCAGCATGGCAATGCTGATTCACTTTCTCGTAGCAACTGCAAACAGTGTGGACTGGATTTCGGATCCAGTGAAATGGAGGATTCCGATGTTAGCTTTGGGTGCATGTCCACAGGGGCACAGTTTTTGCCTGTGTGGACAGAGATAGAGCTTCGAGAAAGGCAAAGAGCGGACCCAGCCTTGGGAGAGGCAATTAAATGGCTAGCATCCGGTTCCCTACCTGCTTCCTGCCCGGTTGAAGCTAATTGGAAGTTGCAGTCACTTTGGGTACAGAGGAAGTATTTGGTACTTAAAGATGGCATGTTATATAGGCAGTGGCAAGATGTCGAAGGTAATGGCTTGCACGCACATTTGCAGTTGGTCCTGCCGGCGAATTTAGTTTCTGAGGTATTAGAGGGCCTGCATAATTCACTTGCGGGAGGTCATCTTGGGGCTCGTAAAGTTCTGGAGAAAGCTCGCGCTCGATTCTACTGGCCGGGGCAGAGGAAAGACGTTGAGAAGTGGTGTCATGAATGTTCAATTTGTAATTCAAGAAAATCGCCGCCGAGGGGAAGAGCACCTATGGAAGCGTGTTTTGCTAAAAGGCCACTCGAACGTGTGGCAATGGATATTTTAGGCCCCCTTCCTGAAACCCCTCGAGGATATCGCTATATTTTGGTTATCGGCGATTACTTTACCAAATGGAAAGAAGCTTTTCCCCTAAGAGATATGGAGGCCACTTCTGTTGCCAGGGTACTGGTAAACGAGTTCATATGCCGCTTTGGAGTACCTGACAGTATACATACTGACCAAGGAAAGAACTTCGAGTCCAAACTGGTAAAAGAAATTTGTATTTTGCTGGGGGTAAGGAAGACACGAACTACACCCTACCACCCCCATGCAGTCAGATGGGTTAGTAGAACGGTTTAACAAAACATTACTGGAAATGTTGAGCATGACTGTTTTGGAAAGGGAACGTGATTGGGATCTTTTTCTGCCCTCGCTTTTGTTTGCTTATAGAACAAGCGCCCATGAAACCACAGCAACTACACCATTCCAGCCTATGTTCGGCCGTGACCCTCGGTTGCCTGAAGACTTGTTGTACAATATTCCTACTCCAGAGTATCAGTCAGTGGATGAGTACAGTACTGCATTAATAGAACGGCTGCAACAGAGCTATCAGTGGGTTCAGAAATATGCAAGTAGAAAACAGCAGCGCCAAAAGGTTGTTTATGATTTAAAGTGCCGTGGAACATCATGCAAGGTAAATGACTTGGTATTTCTTCACAGTCCAGCCGTGCCGAGGAACAAATGCAAGAAGTTCCACAGGCCATGGCGAGGGCCATTTAAGGTAACAAAAGTGGTAAGCCCGTGCGTCTATCGTATCGTTGACTGCTCTAACTCGAGGAAAAAGTATGTTGTTCATTTCAACAGATTAAAGCCTGCTCCTTCTAAGTTAGTCTCGGAACGAAGGCAACTCCCTGAGCCGTTCGAAGAAGACAGTAGGGATAACACCGCTGAAAATCATGAAGGCGACGAAGAAGAGGATTATACTGTGGATGAATCCACGGAGAGGGGAGAGAGAGTAAGACAAGGGCCGGTGGCCGAACCCGAGAGGAACGTAGAACAAATAAGAGATGGGGATCATTTGTCCGTATTGGGTGACTCAGACGGGGAAGAGAGACAAGCAGATGGGGCAGAATCAAATGAGGAGGCGCAACAGGTATTGAGGAGATCTGCGAGAAACAGAAGACCGCCGGACAGATACGGAAACCCATGGAGTCTACCGGACGATATTTGAGTGTGTGGACCCACTCCCTGAAAAGGGGGAGCTGTGTAACGGGTATTGGAAACTGTATAATTGCTATGTGCGCATGCGTATGATTACATATATAGGTGTCTGTAGTGAGTATTCGTGTCAGTCTTTGTAACCTTGCTGCTATATAGATGGAATGGATGAGGCCGCTACAGACATACTGCACATCATGGACACATAGGACATACTGCACATCATGGACACATAGGACATACTGCACATCATGTCGGTCATCATGGCCATCATGCGCACTTTGCCACAAGAGGATATTAGTAATACTATCGAGGAGGATCTACATCTGTCCACTATTTAAATATCTACAGTGTATAGTATAAGGGATTTTCACATCTCTGTGGTAGTTGGTGCAAACAAGCGCCAACTCTCGCGCATTTCGCGGGAGACTCACACATTTCAGTACAGCACTCGCACGCACTCCCGCAAGCCACTTTGCAGAAGTATTTTAACTTACTTTGCGCGATCAGTGACTCCAATGAACTATTTATACCTGTGTCACCACCCATTAGAGTGTACTAGCTACACCGGCATCAGGGGTGTTGGCACTAGCACTTACCACTACCCTCCATGGGGTGTTATTCCTAAACAGTCGTACGAACACCCCAAAGTGTGTTGCGGTAACACCCTTTTTTTAATCAGTGCGCATGCGGGCAGCGGGCATGGAGATGTAACATCATAACTTCAGTATTAATGCTTGCCATAAACATTCCTTTAATTCTGTTGTCCAAGCTGTCACATCACATGCAGCACCGCTAAGATAACGAGGTGGATCTACAGGAGCATATGGATAAATGAGCAACTTAATTCTGCATGCAGTAGTTTATTTTCTTCATATACTTAATTAATTTAATAAAAACATGAAATACATACAATTAGATGATAAGTAATTAAAAAGACAAATAATAAGTCAATAAATTTACTCCATGAATGAGGCCAGAGGTGCATCATCTTCAAACCCCAGCCCACTTCTCCATTTGGTGCGGGATCCTCTAAGACAGAGGCTCACAGCTCGAACCCCTGCAAAAGCAAGCCGTGATCTGACATGCATAGCTGCTGGTAATGGAATAAGCTTTGTCCCACTTGGAAGACAGAGCAGTGGCCATGTGCTTTAGGAAGTGACTAGCCTCTTTGTGTAGTAGTCCGTCCACGAAAAGGACAAATGGGGTGAAGGTGCCTCTTCTGTCTTCAACTGCCTTTTTGTACATTCTCTTCTTCTCCAGTGAGCTTGACTCAAGAATGGCATTAGGAGTGTGATGGGGCGTCAGTGTCTATGACACGGACATCAAACAATGCCTCCACCTGTGGTTGCCAAACACCTCTGATTCCCAGGTCAAGCCTTAGTCCTGGATCACTTGAGGTGGCAGTAGTCTCATTGACAATAGGCTCCTTTATAACTTGGGGCCACACCTGACTGGCAAGGTCACCAAGGCAGTCACGGATCTCATTGTGGCGTAGTATAACAAGTCCCCCCTTCTTACAGTCTAGGGCATGTTGGAGGGTGAAATCAGCTCCACAACCATCACACTTGGCTGGCAGATTAGATGGATGTCGCAAATAGCGTAGAGCTAGGCCATCTCTGAACTGTACAGGAGCCAAATCAAAGTGGCAACTTTGGAGTGGCAGAGTCGTCAACCAGCTGGATGTTTTGCCCTCAACCACCCTCATGATTGCACGTTGTCTGCCTGGTGAAAGAGTTGCAAGAATGGCTTCTAGTTTCTGTTTGGAAACCTCGTCAAGTGCTTTTCGCGTCTCATATCTTGCCTTGCTGATTGCATCCAGGTGACAGGTAGAGCTAAATTCACCACATCCCTTAATAGCTTCTATGGGTAGAGGTGTGGTAGGACGATGATGCTGTCTCAGTAGGATTATTGATTCCCAAGCCAGCAAAACGAGTTGGTAAAGAAAACAGTTTACATTCAGCATCTGACAAATCTCCTTCAAACAATGCTGGGTAGAAAGCCTTTAAAATCGCATCTTGCAGTGGGACAAAAGCACCTCCACAGTTATGCATGACTCGCTGCAGGTATGACCATTCACACTGAAGGGATCTGGAGAGAGCAGTATAAGCAGCTTGTGGTGACTTGGTAGCTGCCTTGGAGAGTTTCACAACACAATCTACCCACATTGCAACCTTCTTCCTCACAAAATCATCTGCTATCATGCAGTCTCCAATAACACCCCCAAGAAAGCGATGTCCGTTCACTATCTGCACACCCATGCAAATCACCAAAGACTATATCCTGGCCTCATCTTCAAATTGAGGGGTAACAATCAGACAGCTTTTCTTGGGCTCAGGAAAGTATCCATAAGCTGGGCCTTGCTCAGCCAACTGATCATACCATGAGCGAACCTCATTGATGTTACCAATGCAAGCTGAGTCATCTGCATACCAGGTCTGCAACCTGTTCTCTTTGACCTTCAGTGACTTAACAAGTGGTAATAGTGCAACTGCATAGATGAGCATGGATAGAGGATCACCTTGAGTAACACCTTCCTTACTGAATAGACATTCATCAGATCCTCTTAAGACAAGCCTAGCAAATCCTCTATAGGTGTTGAACAAAAAACGGCTGCATCGAGGCCATAACACGCGAGCATTCCACAAGGCAGCAACTCGGTTCACCATGTTAAAAGCATTCTTGGCATCCACTAACAACAGCCCCCATCCATTACCAGAATGCTGGGTGTAAAGCTCCATCATTGCATGCACTGCTCCTTCTATGCCTGCTTTCAAACCTGATGCCAACTGATCTGTTCCACACAACATTTCAACATCAGTACCTGTGGTTAGGGCCATCACTCTACCAATAATGCGACGCAAACACTCTCCAATGCTGATGGGTCGTACTCCAGGACACTTGTCTAAGGCAATAAGTCGGTTAGCCATCAGAGCTTTAATGTTGTCCCATTTATATAATCTTGCATAGCCGTAATAGTGCTGTTTGATATACGCGTAAGTGTGCATGCATTTATATACTGCATGGCCAAACTGGGTGCATCATGCAACCACGCTGCAGCATATAGAATATACAATTGCATATGGAGAAATCAACGGACACGAAAGTTGCGGTTTGTAAATTTTTGGATTTCATTCCGCGGTACGTTCCATAGAGAATGTATGGCGTTTTTACTAACTTGATTATTATTTACTTAACTAACGGACCTGCAACTTTTGCCACCCTCTAATACTACTCTAAATGATGTTTAAATGTAGGCAATTTCAAATTTTATACCTTGTATCGTCCAAAATTCTGGGACCATTTCTGAAAATATGATATTCCATAGACTTGTACAGAAAATGGAAAAAAATCATGCTAATTAAGATATTCCATTAGTTATAACTAATGAACAGAGGGGGGTTAGAACTTTTGCCACCCTCTGAAACAATTCTACAACTATCCAAATAATATAATATATGAAAAAAAGTGGATGTTGTCGTGAAGAATTTGGGGACCATTTTTAAAAATAGTAAATCAGTTTTGGTGCAATAAGGCGCCATTTTTAAATGGCGTTTCTATGTGTTGCCATAGATATTTACATGTAGTAAAATCAAGGGTATTCCATAGTTAATAAAATGATGCCAGCATTTTGCAAAGCTGGAGTCGAGCAGAGGGCGTGGTGGGCCAGGTGCCGCCCCGTGCCAGGGGTAACTACTAGTACATGCCATGGAATACTAAAAGCTTCGAGTCTGTGTTTTCTGCAAGACAGATCGTTGTATTAAAATGATGTTAGGCTGCTTACCTCGACCGGCTGCTCAGACAGGAGATGTAGGCCTACACGTAGCTGTAGCTGGATCTGAGCTATCCAAGTGCATCCTGAGGTCTACAGTGGCGACGAGGGTGCATGGGATAGCTAAGAAGGATGGCAGGGGAGTGTGACGCGTCAACGGAAGACTGGTTGAGTTAATACGTCGAGCGGCTAGAACATTTCTTCCTGGCAAATAAAGTGGAAGCCGAACAGAAAAAGGACGCCTGTATTACATTTGGCCTGCTCCGAGCGCTCGTAGCACCCCAGAAATTGAAAGACCGAACGTACGAGCAACTGGTCGCAGCCTTAACGACACACGTAGCGCCTAAACCTCTAGTCATCGCAGAACGTACGGTTCCACAAACGGGACAAAAGGAGGGAGAAAGTGTGATATGTGGTATGCAGCAAGTTTGCCTGTGCGTTTGGTGCGACGTTATCAGAGACGCTGAGAGACAGGGTGTTCTTTGGTATGAGGGACGAGGGGGTACAGAAGAGACTCCTCACAAAGGCAGACCTCACTTTTGCCAAAGCGGAAAGGGAGACTAAAGACGCGCAGAACAGTTGCAGAGTGTCACAAAACAGGAAGGACATCAAGTGGCAGCACCACCAAGAAGGGGGAGACCGTCAGGCCTAGGGGCTTGCAACAGGTGTGGAGGAACGCATGATACTCAACAGTGCAGGTTCAGAAACAAAGTTTGCAGGAAATGGGGGCAAATTGAGAGGGCGTGTTGTGCAAAGAAAAGGGCAGAAGGAACAGGTGTTGGAAAGGGTGTACCCACTAGAGACCACTCTGTGAAGGAACTAAAGGGGGACGATGAAAGCAAAGAAGAATGGGACAGACTGAAATGGGGATCACTACATGGCCTAGCAAAAGACAAGAGAAATGGAATGAAACAGAGGATAATGGGTAAACCTATATGTATGTGGAGTTCATCATGAATGAACAACTGCTATGTATCAATACAATTGGTTGTACCCCAAATTGCACAGGCCTGTACAATTTTAGGCCACTACCCCTCCCTGTACACGCCATTACCCTTGTACAGGCCTGCACCCCTGTACAAGCCTATACCCTTGTACAGTCCTGTACCCCCAACCCCCCCCCCCCCCCCCCCCCAGTACAGGCCTGTACCCCTGTCCAGGCTTGTACCCCTCCCTGCATGTACACGCCTTTACCCCTGTACAAGCCTGTACCCACTGTACAGTCCTGTACCCCCCCCCCCCCCCCCCCCCCCCCCCCCCGCCAGTACAGGCCTGTACCCCTGTCCAGGCTTGTATCCCTGTACCCCTCCTTGAACATGCCTGTATCCCTGAGCAGGCCTGTACCCCTCCGTGAACAGTGGTACAGGCCTATACCTCTCCCTGTATCCTTTCACAGGATTGTACTGCTGTACATGTATAGTTCATGTCTCTACCTTTATAACCGGACCTCTTCTGTAGTTTTGGGTGGCCATCCCTCCTGAATAGGCTGAAACACCCTTGCTAACACCAGGTCCCTTAATTGTTGTTGTTCTTCCTAATTTTGCCACCTCGACCAGGAGGGTTTGTAGTTGGGAATGTCCCTCCTTCCTCCTCGTCCATTTGTGCCATCTGCATGTCGGCCACCACTGGGAGATGTGAAAGTGCATCAGCATTTGTGTGCTGAGTGGTACTCTTGTACCTGATATCAAGATAGGGCTAGCCTACCGCATATATCAATGCAACCGTGCTGCCGTCACTGCTGGTAATCCCTTTTCCGGGTTGAGAATGGACACCAAGGGATGGTGGTCTGTCACCAGTGTGAAATGGGGAGGAACTGTGATGTCCGGAAACATTCAGTGATTAGAGATATATAGGATCACGTGTGTGAATGTGATTACATGTATGATTCAGTATAATGAATGAATGGTTGTTGATGTTGTGAGCTATCCGAGTGCATCCTGAGGTATCGAGTGTCTGAGAAACAAACCAGCCTAGGACGCCATTGCATGTGGTTGAATCTTTTGAAACATGATCACATGTACATGTACAACAGTGCTTTGTTGTGACACCTGCAGTTAAATTAACACAACAGTAACGCTACATTACATCCATAGTGACATCCATGCACATGCACTGTTCCTTCTGATTGTTCCTGCAGCTAGTGAGCGTTGTATGTGAAAAATCAATTTAAGCTGACACTTGAACTCCCTGAAATAAAAATGCAGTGATTACTAGAATACACCTGAACACACATATTGCATACTGTAGAAGAGAACAGGTTAACTTACGTCCTTTTCTTCAACCCAATATAAGTGTCTTCTTAAAACCACTTTACAACACTAGATACTATTCTTCCATTCTGGAAAGCATGGTATTATTCAGTTTTATTTTGTTTTTTAAAAACAAACCCAGCCAGCTTACCTTTTTCCTTTCACACACGATCCTTTCAGCCGGATAGTACTTCATTTGTCATGCGCTATAAGATGAGAGCTGGGGCCAGCGGGGTGAATGGGGATAAGGGGAGGAAAGGAGAGAGGAGGAGCGAGAGTGATGGGAGGGAGGGGGAGGTAGGAAAATTGATGGGATGAGGAGGGAGGGAGATGGAAGGGGAGGTAAGGAAATTGAAGGGAGGAGGAAAAGAGAAAGTATTATTTGGGTTTTTTTGTACAGGTTGTGGTGGCAGTTTGTATATGCCAAAACATTGAGTGTCTGACTGGCTAAATACAATTGAGGGATTCATGAAAGTTTGTGTTATGATGTTCTACTTGCATTGCTGCAGTATTATTGTAGGAAGTCTTCCCTTCATATGTACAGTTAAATGGCATGTTTGTGAACCCTGGATTAATTGACAGAACAGCAAGTGACATGCCACGTGTACACCAGGGGGTAGGTGCGGTAAATCCCTGGTGTTATACATGTAGGAAGTACGTGCATGTAATGGTGTGCTTCTTGTACACGTAACATCTGTAGCAAATGCATGACTGGAAACCGTAAGTGATACTGGCAGATGTTGCCTATTCCTGCCTCCTCCTCCCCACGTTCAGCTGATGTGTGTGTGTGTGTGCGTGTGCGTGTGTGTGTGCGTGTGTGTGTGTGTGTGTGTGTGTGTGTGTGTGTGTGTGTGTGTGTGTGCGTACATAAACACCTGCTGATCCTATCTTATTTCGATGTTTGTACAAAGTAACAAAGGCCCAATGTCATGAATTTTGTTGTGTGGCCAGACTGCTGATAAAAGGTCTAGGTCTGTACATACAGTGAATAATCTCATGCACAATGCCATGCATCTTTGTGCAAATACAACCCCTAGGCCTGGTTTTGCTGGCTGTCCTAGGGAATAGCTATGTCCTGGAAGTTCATAGTATGTTAACAGATGTGCAGCACTACTACTTGTGTCCATACATGTATGTACATTTTTGGTGAGCCCCAGGGTTATTCTATTGCCTGTCTACTTGTTGCCAGCTAGGCTTGGAGTATTACAGTTGAGAGCCTTACTGTTGACAGTAATGAGAGCAAGGTACTACATGTAATGCCGTGCATACTAAGTATAGGGAGAAGGCCAACTATATAGGGAGAAGGCCAACTATATAGGGAGAAGGCCAACAGTATAGGGAGAAGGCCAACAGTATAGGGAGAAGGCCAACTGACCAACAGTATAGTATATAACATGTACATGTACATGTAAGTTGTCAAGGGAGGTGTGTCCATACATGTATGTACGAAGTGGGCCCATAAGGTTATTCTATTTGTGATAACTAATGCAAACACTAAATGGGCATGGGCCAACTTACATACATGTATGAAGCTTTAGCATAGCCCCAGAACCATTATCCCTTGTTAGGCCAGTAGCTAGCTTAGGGCTGGCTTGTGGTTTCCTTGTCCACACAATGGATGTGGTTGCTTTGCAAAACTTAGGTAACCACTAAAATCACTACCTACATGTATCTTTGATGCATGTACATGTAGTGACCTACAGCCAAAAAAGTTGCATGAAGGGCATACGATAACTTGGCTACATACATGTACATGTATAGAAGGGTTAAGGTGACCACACGTAGGTAACATGTTGTGTGCAACTCAAATGAATATAGCGCATGGTCGCCTTTTAAAGCACAGCCTCAGATGCAAATGTAGTAATATTAAATTTACCAGAACTATTGTGTAGGTAGTCAGGGTTAGGGTTTATACCTGTATCTGGTAGCCACCAGATGAGACCATTTTTGAAATTAGTCCTGGGTACATATACTAGGTACAGGATTATGTAACAGTAGATGGTGTCTATAAAGATAGACAATAGTACATGTAACAAAGAGTACATGTACAAGTTAATGTACCTCTCCAGGCCCTTAAACAGAAGTACTTTAACATGCATGTTCAAAGACCTCTGATGGAGCCGTCACCCAAGTGACATGTAAGTACCACTGTGTACAGGTATATGTGTGGACATCATTGGTGTGTGTGCCCATGTTTGAAGCACACAATACACAGCTCTACATCAGCGTGTGTAGTGTGCACATGATGGAGACACTTGTGAATATGTGCATCGCCACCAGTAGAGCTACTACATTGAGTGTCCACACTGTAACTGAGCATGCGTGACTTGCTGGAAGTGTCCATGCACGTGTGTAGTGTGTGTGTCCCACAGGTCAGCTATACACATGGTAAACAAAGGGACAGAGATGCTATACAAGCCAATAGTATAGGGAGAAGGCCAACTGTATAGGAAATAGTATAGGGATAAGGCCAACAGACAGTATAGGGAGAAAGCCAACAGCATAGAGAGACGGCCAACTGTATAGGGATAAGGTCAACCATATAGGGAGAAGGGTCAACAGTATAGGGAGAAGGCCAACTGTATAGGAATAGTATAGGGAGAAGGCCACCAGCATAGGAAGAAGGCCAACAGTATAGGGAGAAGGCCAAAAGTATAGGGAGAAAGCCAACAGCATAGGGAGACGGCCAACTGTATAGGGATAAGGTCAACCATATAGGGAGAAGGGTCAACAGTATAGGGAGAAGGCCAACTGTATAGGAATAGTATAGGGAGAAGACCAACAGTATAGGGAGAAGGCCAACAGTATAGGGAGAAGGCCAACAGTATAGGGAGAAAGCCAACAGCATAGGGAGACGGCCAACTGTATAGGGATAAGGTCAACCATATAGGGAGAAGGGTCAACAGTACAGGGAGAAGGCCAACTGTATAGGAATAGTATAGGGAGAAGGCCACCAGCATAGGAAGAAGGCCAACAGTATAGGGAGAAGGCCAAAAGTATAGGGAGAAGGCCAACAGTATATAGGGAGAAGGCTAACAGTATAGGGAGAAGGCCAATGTATAGGAAGAAGGCCAACAGTATAGGGAGAAGGCCAACAGTATAGGGAGACGGGCAATTAACGGTCCGGGAGAAGGCCAACAGTACAGGGAGAATTCCATACAGTACTAGTATAGGGAGAAGGCCATATCTCCTCCCCTTCACTGCATCGAATATATGCCTGTTCTGCACATACTAAATTCACACAGTATACTCACCAAAACACTTGAATCTCAGAAGTTGAAATCATGCAGGGCAATCCGTTTATTGCTGCCTCCACATCTCCAAAGCTACGATTGTGTATTATCATTAATAATTCATCTGCAATTAACAGTTAACTAGTTGCAACGTACGCAATAACTGTAACTTAATCCCAGATGACGCAAGGTATTACGTTATGACATATTATGAATAAATTATGCGCGGTAGAAATTAATTTTTTGTCTTGATTTTACTACACGAATGGTTCATGTCATAATTATATAAAACACAGATTCACAATCAGACCGATTTATAGTAAATTATAAATGTGTTTAAAATTCAATTTGAAAATAAAAGCATGATGACTGCCTATGTATGGGCCATTTCTCCATATGGCAACATGTATATAATCAGTACCGAGCGGCAGTGTTGCCGGTAGGAACAGTTCTGAGTGAGATATGAAAATCACACCATCAAGGTTGGAGAACATGGTCGGAAATTCAACCTTGTGAGATCTTAAGGGAAGCAACCTCGCGCGCTGGACCTGTGATCACCCTAGTCTCGTCCCCAGACCCACATATGGCAGCAACGGATGGATTACATAACCGCTACGCAAAAAGTGGAATGCATATCAGGCTGGGGATATCACCTTGTCGTTACGGGCAAGAAATGGGCCTCTCGACGCGCAAAATATCATGTCTATAACTTATATAACAGAGTCCAAAAAGTGGAAAGGAGTGCAAGTTAAACATGCGCTGGAATGCACCTATAACTAAGGGTATATCGTACATGTATACGTGCTAAATATACCAATACTCTTACGTAACTACGCGGTGTGTCGTGCGAGCACGTGCCGTACTGTATAGGGATTTGTTTGAGGTAAGAGGCCAGGTCAGGCGTGTGATAGCCAGGTGTCCGTATTGATGCATGGCCTTGGTACATGTAATCATTGAAATGTAAAAATGTCTGGAGTTGGAGCTTGAAGTAAGATTAGTATTGATAGGTCCTTCTTTACATTGTCAAGCGCAATTACCGATAAGTATCATCTTGAGGCTCCCAGATATTAACAGTAAATGACATTCTAGCTGCGGTATTGCTTACACAGAGCCTTTATTCTAAGACTCCTCTTACAACCACTCAAGGTGCTTGGCTTGGTGCTATACCAGCAGACCTGTGCAGTGGTGGAGGAGATAAGTGATAGGCATTAGTATGCTTCTATTATCTTGGAATATACAATAATCAACGTATACGCAACTGCGTCGAGTTGATTGGCAACAATATCCCTTAGCTTGAAGCTAACTGGTTACCCAATGGAGGAAGTATGATTACATTCTTAGGGATGATCAACACCTTCTTTGACATTCTCCTTTGGTTGTGGTTTGCAGCTTAGCAACAGATATGGTTTCACTGTTTTACCTGGCCACCTCTCCTTGACTCTGTGTGTGTGTGTGTGTGAGTGTGTGTGTGTGTGTGTGTGTGTGTGTGTTTGTGTGTGTGTGTGTGTTTGTGCATGTGTGTGTGTGTGTGTG